>PVIC010032523.1:0-20640 GCA_004025085.1 Thryonomys swinderianus | reverse complement strand
TTCTATACTGGATACTTTGAGCTTATGAGTTACCTCTATGTCTGACTCCTCACTGCACAGCTCCGGGATACAGTGTGCTGCTGGGCGGCCTTCAGTCCACTGGAAATGGCCTGCACCCTGCAGCCGGGTCCGTGTGCTGCTCACTCAGTTCGCCGGAAGCATGGCACGGTGGGCTCGGAGTTGCTCGGTCCGGTCCGCCTGCCGCAAGTTCCCCAGTCCGCTGGACTCACGGCACGGCGGGCCCGGGGCTGCTGGGTCCGGTCCGTCCGCCGCAAGTTCCCCAGTCCGCTGGACTCACGGCACGGCGGGCCCGGGGCTGCTGGGTCCGGTCCGTCCGCCGCAAGCTCCCCGGTCCGCTGGGCTCACGGCACGGCGGGCCCGGGGCTGCTGGGTCCGGCCCGCCCGCCGCAAGCTCCCCGGTCCGCTGGGCTCACGGCACGGCGGGCCCGGGGCTGCTGGGTCCGGTCCGCCCGCCGCAAGCTCCCCAGTCCTCTGGGCTCACGGCACGGCGGGCCCGGGGCTGCTGGGTCCGGTCCGTCCGCCGTAAGTTCCCCAGTCCTCTGGGCTCACGGCACGGCGGGCCCGGGGCTGCTGGGTCCGGTCCGTCCGCCCGAAAAGTATCTGTTTTAGATGCCCATCTTTGAACTGGGTCTTTAAATTTGGGGGGACTGATTTTTTTTAAAGCTCTTTATATATTCTAGATAGTAGCCCTTTGTCTGAGGAATTACTGGTAAAGATTTTTTCCCATATTGTTGGTTGCCTTTTTGCTTTGCTGATGGTTTCTTTTGCTGTGCAGGAGTTTTTTTTTTTTTTTTTTTTTAATAGAAAGAGATCCCATTTGTTGATTTCTTCTGGTAGTTCTTGTGCTATAGAAGATTTTTTTCACAAAGTCTTTCCCTAAGCCAACGTCTCCAAGAGTTTTACATAACCCGTTTGGCAGCAGGTTTAGAGTCTCTGTTTGAATATTTAGGTCTCTCATCCACTTTGATTTTAGTTTAGTACATGATGAAAGAGATGGATCTAGCTTCAGTCTTTGACAGGTTGAAGCCCAGTTTTTCCCATACCATTTGTTAAAGAGCCTATCTTTCCTCCATTGGGGATATTTGGCTCCTTCGTCAAAGATGAGGTGGCTTAGTGTATCTGGCATTGTTTCTGGATCTTCTAATCTATTCCCCTGTTCCTCAGGCCTGTTTCTTTGCCAGTACCATGCCATTTTTATCACAGTGTCTTTGTAGTAATGTTTCAAGTTGGGGAAAGTGATATCCCCTGTCATGTCCTTGTTTCCTAGAACTGTTTTTGCTATTCTAGGTCTCTTGTGGTTCCAGATGAATTTTTGGATACTTTTCTCTGGATCTGTGAATATCCTAGTTTATCTTTTCAACTTTCATTATCTTTTGCTTTTACAATGCAGCCACAGATTAATGCTCACAGAGTACATACACATCTCAATAAATCCACAAAACCTTTGAAATTTTTTGACTCTGTTTAAAATCCAGTAAGATAAGCAAATTCATTAGACAACTCAAACCCTGTGATTAATCCCTGAATAGAATTTTGAGCAATTAGGAAATTTAGAATTTTATGTGACTGAAATGTCAGGTTCAAGTTCTTTGTAGTTTCAACATAAGTTCAGTATCATTCTAGAGAAGGTTCAAAACCTTTGTAGTAAATGGATAAATTTAAAACGAATTTCATTGTCTAGACCAGGACTAATGTTAAAAGATGGGAAGCCCTGAGTTAGGAATAACCTTAGCTTGAAGTTGTCTTAGTTGTGAATTGGTATGCATTTTGCTAGGCATTAAGTAGGATAAGAAACATGACAGTGCATACCAAAAGTCTTAAGGATCATACCTTTATTTAATAACATCTCTTGATAATTCTCTTAAAGACACAAAGTGGGAACTGTGGATATGGCCTAATGGCGGAGCACTTGCTTAGCATGCATAAGCCCTGTACTCAACTCCTGGGCTACAAACAAAACTCTGAAATATATAAAATTAATACATGTGAAACAAACTGATATCAAAAGGAATCTTTTGATTCAGGATTATGAGAATGAGAATTGGGTCTTCAGCTAACGGGAGCCAGCTTTGATCAAGAGAAGGTCGGAGCTGCTTGAACAGCAAGTTTTCATTGATTTCCTGGGGTGGGCTTAAGAGGTAGTTTCTGTAGGTCATTTCAAAAGGTAGCTTTTCTTGTGTCAACTTGTCCTGAGTTACTCTTGTAGTTTGTACCATAATCCTGGGCAAATATTCTGGCCTTGTGGTTCTGTCCAAGCCTTATGGTGAGGTTGAAGGACTTTAGATGCTTAAGCTATTACAGCTTCAGAAGAAGCACAAGGGTGGGAGTGAGAAAGGGAGGAGAGAAAGACAAAGAAAACACAGATTAGCTCCAACAGCCAAAAGGCCACATTAACCATGTATTATAGTCTTTAACACAACCTTTTACAAACAATCGACACCTTTGTGTGCAGAACTGAGTGGAATCTGACCCAATGGTTAAGAGAGCAAAGGATACAAACACAAGTAAGGACAAAGACTCCAGGCCATCTGTCTATTTGGTCACCTATCAGATGTCTGTAGACTCAAAGAGACAAAGAGTTTTCAGCAAAAACAGCCCTGAAGTTTCTGTAAGATGATTGTGATATGCACATGTGAGAGGCATTATCTACTGCAAAGCTAGTGGGCAATGAATAATGTCTTAGCCAGCAGCATGATTTCTAAACTTAGTGATCTGAAGTCTACTTAGGAACAAATAAGGGTTTTTCTACATTTTTCTTTGGTAATAGTCCCTCATTTTGTGTAAACATTCTTTGAGTGGTTTCATCAAGGTCTCATGAGTTCAAAAAGCTCAGGACAGAGAAACAACATGCTAAACCATAAAGGGTAATACTTCACTGTACCCAAGTGATTACTTTGCTCTCTCAACCTTTGTCCTACCAGTGGTCTCTGTCTCAAAGCAACATCTTCAGCACAAGATTGTAAAATAGTAAAATATCAAAAACAATCCAAACGGTGAATATCTATGGTACATCCTCTGGGTGTGACAAAGTGCAACCATCAGAGGTGACAACCACAAAGGATTATGTTAAAACACGGAAAACTACTTGAATTCTAGTGTAACACATGGGAGAGCCATGTGTTTGAACAAGATACAACCTGTCCAGCTGCAGCATAGACTCTGCAGGTAATCGCTAGAAGGTAATCATTCATGGTTGGGAGGAAGGAGAAAGGGTCTTTATAAAGAAAATAATTGGTAAGTGGTTGGAGTAGGATACTTGGTTGTTTTCCCAAATTTTGGATTTCTCTAATGGTTTCATATTACTTATATCCTCAAAACACTGAAAACAGAAATAACATTAAAGGGATCATGATAATTTTATCTGCCATTGAATTATGGGCCTAGGTGAAGGGCAAATTTAAAGGCAAGTTGAAAAAATATAACATTTTCCCTCTGGATGTCTTTATTTCATTTCCCCATGATGTTAAAAGTTATTTTGCCTTCTGTAACTACAGAAAGAAGTAAAAAGAAGATGCATAGGGTGCCAACACCTGAACTTGTCTCCATGGTTCCTACAACAAGGATGGCCATTTAAATTTTCAAATAACTGTAAAATTAATAAAAAGCAGACCAATATAACTTCAAAAACATCCCAAGCACAATACAACAGAAAGAACTTGGAAGTCAGACAAGGTTGGACTTGAATCTTGCATCTACCTCAACTGAGGTCCCAGGGGCAGAATGTGAAAGCAATCTGTCAGCAAAGCTTCCAAGGAAGATGGACGAGTGAGGGGGGAGGAGGCCAGGTGAGGGGCTCAAGGGACATTCTCTGAGGTCTCTTTGGTTTAATCACCTTAGGCAGATCTGATCACCTGGGGGTCAGATGTAAGATCTGCCCAGACTGGAGATCAGAGAACTGTTATTGTTTAAGGTCACCTCAGGGACTGGGGAGGACACAAGACTTAGGCTGCAGGTACTGTGGGCTACTGGTAGTCACTTGCATTGGCCTAGCATGTTGAGGCAGCCCTTGGGCAAAAAGATAGATGCTGGCTCCTGGGAGCAAAAGTGTGCCATGGATTAGTGCACACTAAATGGCCAAAGAATCTTCTGCCAAGTATCTGTTACTAGCTGGATGGTCTTTGGCCAAATAGAAGGAGAGAAGGAACATTCATTTATTCATTCAATATCTACTGAGAGTGCAGTATGCACCACTTATTTCCTAGAAGCACTGGTGGAAGAAAATTTTAAATGCCATGTAATTATTGTCAGATGACAAGATCAAAATTCCTGGTGTCCTTGACCTTGAAACCACATTCATGGGGCTGTGTGTTGTCTTTCTCAGATCCTCTCTGAGCTTGGCAGGAGATACAAAGGTAACTTTGGTTTTCTACCCTTGGTTTTTCATCCTGGTTGGCTCAGTCTTTCCTAACAGCTCCAGTATTAACTGCAGATTGACCACCTACTGATAAGCTGGGGGTTTCATAGCAAAGTAGGCAAGACAATATAATCACATCTAACTGTGGCTGTAGGGTGGGACACACCAGAATCCCCAAAGTGTTGTGGATTCTGGGTTGGGGATGTCTTATGTGAGGGTCTGGGTAGGCCTCCTTAAGGATCAAAAGGTAGCTTTCTAGAGGAAAAATGGTAAAGTATTTCAGGTTGGTTTCTAACTATGAAGCATATGGTCATACTCAAGAAGGCATTTGGGTTTACATAATTTTAAAATTTAGAACAGGACACAGCACAAGATGAGTCCAAGAGCAGAAGTGTTTTAAGTGAAAGTCTTTATTTTATGCTCAAAGTACAGAGTCCAAAGGGGAGTTATTAAATAGTTTAAGATTCTGAAATTTGAACACCATTGGCATCATCTTGAGTTTGAGTTTCTTTGGATTTAACATTACATTAGTAAAAGGATATACACTGGTCAAGAGACTAAAAGAAATAACTTCTCCATGCTTAGTGCTTCACGTGTATTTTATTTGAAATCCCACAGTCTTGATGGCTTACATATTGTGAGCAAAGAAACTGTGTCTAAAGTCTCCGACCTATTCAGTGGAGATTGGATCAAACCCAAATCAGATCTACTTGCCTCCAAAAGCCATTTTTCTTAGCCACTAACATGTTCAGTGTTGTAATTATAGTTAGTTTTAGACCACAAAGGTTGCCACCAATTAATCAGTGAGTAAATACTGAATGTCAGTGATGCGCACATGATGGCTGGATACAGAATTTGTCCCATGACTAGATACAGCAGATGCAGAGGAAGGATGATGAAGTGAGGTGGCTGTGGACAAGGACAGGAGAGCTTGAAGAGAGTGAGGATTTGCAGGGTACCAAACGGTAAGTTTGACTTCAGAACTGGGTTTGAGTGTTGTGAATGTTGGTTCAAGTGAAACGGCACTAGAAAGGGAAACCACAGACGTAGTTGTTTGGGTTTGGAGATAGATCTAGAAGAGCAAGCTGCAAAGGGGGATGAGGAAGGGTACATAAGAGGTATTTAGATGTGTCGTGTATGTGAACCAACTTCTCACAATAAATGAAATCATTATGTATCACAAACATGTACTAATAAAAAAAGCACTAATTGGTCTGGAGATTTAGCTCAGTGGTTCCGGCGCCTGCCTCGCAAGCGCAAGGTCCTGAGTTTGATCCCGGTAACCACATACAATGCTGGGTTTGGTGACTCACGCCCACCAGCAATCAATACCACATACCACAGTGCCGGGCGTGGTGGCTCACGCCTGTAATCCCAGCACTCGGGAGGCAGAGGCAGGAGGATTGCTGAGTTCGAAGTTTGCCTGGGCTACATAGTGAGCTCAGGGCCAGCCTGAACTACAAAGCGAGATCCTGTTTCAAAAAAACAAACAAACAAACAGCGCTAATTGAGTCCATATTTGAGAGTTGATATTGTCTTCAGAAATTCTGTTATCCAGTCTATATTATTATTATTGCTTTGGCAATGTTGGTTACTTGAACCCAGGGCCTGCATATGCTAGGCAAGTGTTCTACCATTAAATGATAGTCCTAGCACCATCCTATTTGTGTATGAATCTCTGTTCTCTTCCCCATCCGCAGTGCTGGTAGTCAAACCAGGAGTCTCACAGATGGTGCCAGGCAAGTGTTCTACTGTGGAGCTACACCCCATACCCATTCTTAATCATGTAGTTTATGTTTTACATTAACCTTCTGTGGAAAAGCACAAAAAGAATTTTAAACCCTGACAGTTTTGTAAGTCTGAATGGTGTTTAAATAGGGAGAGCAGATTAAGGTTTGAATGGGGGGATATTCTCATGGGATAAAAATCTGCCCAACTGTACTGGAAGCTTCCTGAAGGCAGGGACCAAATAGGCCCTATGGCCGTGACCCCCTTTTCAGTCTGGGAGGATGCGAGATCAATACAATGAGAAGGAGTGAGTGAATCACAGTAATGAATGTCCTCTCTTGTGTGGTCACTTGTTAGACACAATAGGCTTGTCCCAAGGTGCTCCCTCATCTTTGCTGCCTTTCTCTTGTATGTCACCTGTATGGAAAGCCCAGTGTGACATGGCTGAGCCCTGAGAGGCTCCATTGTCCTGCAGTGACTTAATTGCTGACTTGCTCCAGAAAAGGCTTTGAATTGACTTGGCTGGAATGACCTGAACATCCTCTAGCCCCTACCAGGCTGCTGAAGCTGCTCCCCAAGGTCACAAGTGCCTTTCTGCTTACCACGGCTTGACTTCTACTCTTGTGCTACCTGCCATCTTTTCCTTTTTAGCATGGGCTCTTTGGCTTCCAGAGTGCTACACGTCTCTGCTTCTCCTCACTTATTTTTCCTTTGCTCCCTCCAAGTTCTTTCAACTCTCTCCAAAGCAATCTCCTTGGTTCTGTCCTTTGCCCTCTTCTGCTTTCTCCCCTTCCTCACCTGGCTGTGGCCTCTGTGTGAGAACTTGCAGAGCTGTGATTTTGTGTACTTGATTTTCTTACTACCTCCTGCTCTATTTCCAGGATTTTAGCCTCTACTTTTTTTTTTTTTTTTACTTTTCATACTTTTCTTTATTTCTCTGGTTTCTACCTTTCCCTAAATTCTGTCTGCCATACAACCCCAGCTTCTGTTTCTTTATGGTGGCCACTTGCTACATCTGTGAGTGTGTGTGTGTGTTTGTGTGTGTGCTGACAGCTCAGGCTTGAAAATTCTTCATTGTTGGGCCCATTCTGTGCATTGAAGGACCTTTGCAGACTCCTTGGCCTCTGCTCACTGGCTTCTAGGAGCTCCCACTTCCCAACTGTGATGGCCTAAAAGCTCTTCAGATAACAGTCACCGTTCCCACATCTCTGCTCCTTGCTAAGTCCTGGCTTAATTTAAATACAATCTCTTTGATCTCTAGGCTTTAAACCTCCAAAAGCTTAGCTTAACCTCCATCATCTATTTGTTACTGTACTTTCACAGAACTTTTCTAACTTTGAATTTATACATTATTATCTATTAAGAATCTCTGCCTTACCCCTGTCTGGCACTTTGACTGCTGCACTCAGTCCTGAGCCCCATGGCTCCTCGCACAAAGTAGATACAAGCATAGTGGATAAATGCATGCATGTGTGAATGGGTGCTGCCAGGCACACCTTTCCCCAGGAAAGTGGACAGTGGCGATTTAGTATAGTAGAGTGTGAACTTCCCAGTCACTGAATTTTGGCCTCATTACTTTGTCTGCCAGGTCTGTGACTTGGATGGCTTCATTAACACCTCAGAGCCTCAGCTACTCATCACGATAGAGCTATGCCCCTTGAGAGTGTGGCCACATGTGTAGTCTTCCCAGCTTGCTTTTGGACCCCAAATGCTTTGGTGCTCCTTTGTGTCCCCTTGGCACCAGGCACAGGACTCCATCAGCATTCATCACTGCCAAGGACAGGCTCTCTTGGCTCTTCAGGGCCTTACTTAGTGCCAAGCACAGCAAATGGCCTTGGTGCATTACGAACAGGAGTCAAACCATGTCCATTGCTCAGGGACATAACCATGCACTGTCTGTTGAGACAATTCTCATGAGGGGTGGTCCCTGGGAAAATGACCCATCAAAGTCCTTTCTTGGTGGACTGCAGGACTTGGAGACCACACTCTGCTGTGGTCAGTTGGTTCCTTGGATACTCTTACCTTTCTTTCTGTTTCCTTTCTCTGTCCCAGTTCTTGCAAATAAAGAATATAATGAGGACATTGACTATCTCTAGGCCCAAGGAATTCAGCATAAGCAGTAATACTCAGCTTTTCCTCCTTGATGAGAAGGAGGGCACCTTCATGCGTCAGACTGGTACATCTGAAGGTTCTCAGGAGTAGAATTTTCAAGGACAGTTGCTTATAGCACTTTTTTGTCTTTGTCAAGGAGGCAGCCCCTGAGGCATGTTTTTTCCTCAAATGGTCCATCCCAGTCCCAGTGGCAAAACTGGGATCTGAATCAAGGCTTGGACCATCTCTATTTGTATGCTGAAACTTCAGTCTAGGAGAAGCCCAACCCTTTCCTTCAGCTTGGGCAGAGTCAGTTCAACCAAGATGACAGACAGTAGGGAGGGGGAGCTTCTGCACTCATCTCCAGGGCACAATGCAACAGAGTAAAGGCTAAGCATCCCTTATCCAAAGTGTTCAGGACTACAGTTGTCCCAGATTTGGTAATTTTGTGGTATCATGGGGATGGGAATCAAATCTAAGTATGAAACTCATTTAATTTTCACATATATCAGATACACATAACCCAAAGGTAATTTTATACAACTGTGGGTCATGTGCCGGCATTCAGACTACCAGGTGCCCCATGAAGTCAAGGGACTTTCCACTTGTAGCATCCTGTTAATGCTCAAGAAGACTCAGGTTTTGGTACATTTTGAATTTCAGATTTTTAGATTAAGGATGCACAACCTGTAACACAAGCTGTATGGCTTAAAACAGCAACAATTCATGCTGCTATGGTTCTGGAGGCCAAAAGTCTGAGATCCAGTTCATGGCAGGGATTCACTCCATCCTAAGATCCTGGACTATGCCCACATTTCTTCAATCTCGGCCTTTGTATTCACATGCCAGTATTCCCTCTGTGCCTGTGTCCATATTTATCTTTCCTTATAAGAAAACAAGACAAACTGGATTAAGGGACCACTCTTCTACAGAACTGTTTCAGCTAATTGTAACTGCAACAATCCTGTTGCCAAATAAGGACATATTCTAAGGTACTGGGGCAAAGATATCAACATATGTTTTTGGAAGATATTGTTCCACTCATAGCATTTATCCAAACCAGAGAGCGGGGTCCTGTTACCAGAAACAAAGAGGGTAGATGGACTCTGAGGACATATGTTGGCTATGGGAAGACCAGCACTGCAGTTTCTCCCCTCTTCCATTTTCTCTGTCTGGCCTTCTGTTCTCAAGGCTGACCTCTGTTAAAGGGGAACTGCCTGGAGACTGGAGGAAAGGAGGAAGAGAAGCCAAAGTATTTATTCTCCCTAGTACCCTCTTGCAAGGTCATGGTGTCCCATGCCCCTCAATTCTACTGCAGTTTTTTTTTTCTGATACTAGGGATCAAACTCAGGACCTTGTGCTTTCAAAGCAGGTGAGGTGCCACTAAACTAAATTTCTAGCCTCATTTTTTTTCTTTTTTGGGGGTGCCGGAGATCGAGCTCAGGACCTTGTACTTGTCAGCAGGTGCAGTGCCACTGAGCCATTCTAGCAAGAAGTACATCATTACAGATAAAAGTTCATTATGTTGATTTAATTTAACACTTGTTCCTGATGCACAGAGTGACTGTGATATCAGGTACAGTCAGTCACCTCCTCCTTAGATAGTGGTATCTTCTGCTTTGGTCCCTGAATTACAACCCATGAAAGAACCACTCAGACCATCCCCAATCTATTTGAAAATTCTCAAGCTGATCTTTTTCCACTACCACCCCTCTCAGATTGCTAGGGTAGTGAAAGCGAATTCTCATGGTCTCATCTCTGCCTTCCCCCAAATCACCAGTGTTCCTTCTCCTGTTTACCTTCAACCTACACATGAAAAGAAAGAGGAGAGTAAGAAGCTTTCCAGAGAATTCAGAACTCTCGTAGTATAACAGACCTGTCCATGTTAGACTTTCTTATTCTTATTTATTTATTTATTTTTAAATTTTTTTGAGACAGGGTCTCACTTTGTAGTTCAGGCTGGCCCTGAGCTCACTATGTAGCCCAGGCAAGCCTCAAACTCAGCAATCCTCCTGTCTCTGCCTCCGGAGTGTTGGGATTACAGGCGTGAGCCACCATGCCCAGCACTGTGGTTTGTGGTATTGATTGCTGGTGGGCGTCACTATGCCTGGTATTGTATGTGGTTACCTGGGATCGAATTCAGGTCCTTGCACTTGTGAGGGAGGAGCCAGAACCACTGAGCTAAATCTCTGGCCCTTTATTTTTTTAACTGAAACATTGTTGGTAGATGAATTCACCCTTTAAAGAGTATAATTCAGATACACTTAAAAATATATTGCAAGCTGGACTCGGTGACACATACCTATAATACCAACATTAAGGAGTCAGAGGCAGAGACAGGAAGACTGTTGCAAGTTCAAGACCAACTGGGCTATATAGTGAGTTCAGGGCTGTCCCAACTACAAAACCCTCTCTCAATAAAACCAAAGTTTATATATATCACAAGGATATATAACTACAAGCAAAATTTTCTTATTTCTATCACAGATGTAGTATCTACAGTTAACACTGGACTGAACACTTTGTGAGAAAAGTGCTATAAACTGAATTATGTTTCTTCAAAATTCACATGCTGAAGCCCATGCCCCAAGCATGGTGGATTAGGAGGTGAAGCTTTGGGAGATGAGGTTTAGGGCTGTAATGCATAGAGGTGTGTGGGAAACAGGGGAAGGGAATGTAACTAGGACCTCTGGATTTAGGTTCTAGGTTCTAGATTAGGTTCTCCTGTGAGTCAATGGCACACAGTGAAATAATATGTAGCTTAGAGAAACTGAGCTTGGGCCTATGATCTATGCTACTGTGGGTAGCAAAAGACTCAGGCCCCAGCCTGCCACACTTTTATGCAGCAGCTCTCCAATAACAAAAATGTAACAAAAACTCAGAAGGCAGGGTAAACACTGGCAATGGAGCAGTTCCACCTTGAAGCATCACAGCATGTGGGACACCAGAGTCCTTGTTATTATCTAGGGTGAAGGTGAGTTGAATGCAAAGTCTATGCAGCCAGGAAGGGTGTTCCAGTTATTCCTTCCAAACAGGATTCTTTTGCAACATAGTTAAGTCCAAAGTCTGTCTGCAGGAAGGCCTGGTCAGTTTTGACCTTCTAATTATTTCTCCCAAAGAGGATTGTTCCCAACAGAGGTGGGGCCTTCATGATAGGATAATGGCATTATAGGAAGAGAGATACCTGGTAACACTCTCTTCTTCTCCTTCTTCCTCTTAGCATCTCCCTCCTGCTTTCTACACTCAAGGGCACAGTAGGGAGTTGAGCACCTGAAGGCCAAGAAGATAGCCGGAAGATTGCTGGAACATGACCATTCTGGTACCCTGGTGTCAGTTTTCTTACCTAAAGAACTGTGGGTGAATGCATTTCTATTTTTTAAGCCACTAAATCTGTGGGGGTTTTATTTTAAGCTAAAGAGATAGATACAAGTGGGGATCACATCTTCTTCCTCGTTAGTAATCC
Organism: Thryonomys swinderianus; assembly: GCA_004025085.1. Classification (NCBI taxonomy): domain Eukaryota; kingdom Metazoa; phylum Chordata; class Mammalia; order Rodentia; family Thryonomyidae; genus Thryonomys; species Thryonomys swinderianus. Next base: position 8,983 of record PVIC010032523.1, on the reverse strand, counting down.
CCAGTGTCTTGCACAGCATCTGAGACATTAGAAGAAACTTAACAAATATTTGATAAATGAATAAATGTGGGGATCGAAGACTAGCAAGAGGTAAGGTTATGATTTAGATCTAAAATGTCTCTTGGATGTTTTATGTTCAGAGGTGTGGTTTCTGAAATAGGGGGCCAGGAGCTCTTCTCACAAATGATAGGTTTACGTTTTTATACTTTGGAGCCTGTTATGGGTGAAGTCTTACTGATTTCTGAGATATCTTGAAGTTATCTTTCCTACTGTCTTGTCACAAAGTAATTGCCCTCTTTGTAATGTGAAGTTGATGGGAGAAAGCCAGTGGGATATGACTTGGCAGGGTATATTCTTGTTCCTTGCTTCTATTCTGTCTACTTCTTGGAGTTTATGGGGTGAGTAGCTGTCTATCATGCCCTTCCACCATGCCATTTCTCCCTTGATGGCAGCTTATCATAGACTGTAACTATGAGTCAAATAAGCTTTGCCTTTTTAAAGTTGTGAGTATTGAGTATTTTGATCCAGCAAAGGGAAAGTGACTGTTATAGAAAAATGGTATCAGAAGTGGGGTCATTCTGTCACTAGAACCTGACCATGTGATTGAGAAACCTTTGGAACTTGGCTGTGGTAGGACTTTGGGGAAGTTTGGAGATGTGGCCTAGGGAAGCCCTGAATTTCTGTAAGCAGAGCTCAATGAGATATTCTGGCTCAAGCCAAGAAGACCAGAGTGCCAAGAGGAATCTAAATAGTAAAGGACAGGTTCAGGAGTTTTTTGTTGGGCACAAGAACTTCATTGGCAGTTATGCCTGAGACCAAATGTTTTACACTCTTGATAGAGGATTTCTCTTTATTTTGCCTATGTCCTGAGATTTAGAGGTTGCAGTTAAGGGTAGTAGACTAATTGATCTGATGGAGAAAATTTCATTGCAGCTCAACATTCAGGGTGAGGCATAGATACTACTTGCTGCTTGTATCAAAATCTACAGTGAGAATCTGGAGCCAAAAGCAGAGCCAAAAGACATACAACATTTCAAGTTTTGCCAGAAAGGAAGTACCTGAAAAGTTGGGGCAAAGAACAGCATGCTTACTGAAAAGGTTTGCATTAAAAAGAGGCCAAATACTGTACAACAGGACAACAGACAAGATGGCTTGAAACATCTAGAAATCACAAGACTCCACCCACCACTGGAGCCAAGGTAAATGTAAAAATGTAAACTTCTCATTTGTAAAAGAGCTCTTAAGAAAGCAGTTCAGGGAATTGGTTTCTCAGGGTTCACTTCACTGTGACTGGCTATCCAAGCAATCAAAAGCCATTACAGCCATAGTTCAGTGGGGCCTAGCTACTGCTTGAGTTTGTTTCAGACATTAAGTTCTTTGATATCATGCTGATTTTACATGCATGCAGAATGCCAGAATTATGGGGTAATGAAGTGTTCTACACAGACTTCAAAAGAAGGCCTGAGAGACCAGGAAGTCTGCTTTAAGAGAGCAGTGTATGAAATTGTGAGAGTGAAGCTGAAGGAGCAGTGGAGATTCTAGGAAGTTGGAGATGCCTGGAATGTCTGGTAAGAGAACTAGAGCAGAAAGGAGAGCCAGAATAAGAGAGGCATGTTGACTATAAACCAGCAAGGTAGAGGCAAGGCTGCCCAGGCTCTTTGGAGCCCATATCTTACCACAAGATGCCGTGCTTTGTGAACAAAGTACTACAGATGTAGTGTTTTTCTGTTTTCTTTTGTTGGTCCAATTTCTTTCTATTTCTCTATCCCTCCATTTTGAAATGGAATGTTTACCCAGTGCCACTGTTTGCTGGAAGCAAACTTTTTGAGTTTTATAGAGGTCATAATTAAGAGTGTGTCTGAATCTCAGAGGAGACTTTAAATTTGGGCTTTTTAATAATATCGGAACTATTAAGACTGGCAACTTTTAGAGATAAGCTAAGTTCATTTTGTATACTGAGATGGGCCTAAGCCTTTTGGAACCAGGGGGAGAATGTTATGATTTAGATCTAAACTGTCCCATATAAATTTTGCATTTGGAGATAGGACCTGGTCAGAGGAGACAGGTCACTGGAGAAGTGACCTGGGAAGTGCATTCTTGTCCCTAGCTTCTTTCTTCTCTCAGCTTCCTAGTTGCAATGTGGTGGGCAGCTTTCTTCTGCCACATTCTTCTGCCACAATATTTCTGCCTTGGAGCTGGCTGATCCTGATATGCAACGTAAGCCCAAGTAAACCTTTTTTGTTAAATTGTGGGTGTTGAGTATTTTGTCTCAGTGACAGGAAAGTAATAAGTATATAGATAACAAGTGATAATAACTATGTAGATAACTCACCTAGACTATAATCTACTCAGGGGTTTCCCTTATGAAGATAGTCACCAAACTTGGGGATTGTTTCTGTGGGAATAGGCCATCAAACACAGATATGTTCACAGCTCTGATTAGGCAACAGACATTGAAACAAGTGTATGTTGCCTGAAGTGGAGGCAAATAAATCAACCTTAGGAATAGTTTATTCCACAAACACAGGGTGCCCAGTTCATACCAGGCACTGTCCTATGTGTTGGAAATTGAACAAGGAAAGCAAAATTCTTGTCTTCATTGGGTTGCACTCTATTGGAGGAGGCAGACATTTCAAAATTAATGGGCCAACATGTAACACAATGCTAGGTGGTATTACAGCAATGAAGGAAATACTGTGATGTCTTAGGTAAAATAATCAGCATGGTATCTCTCACATAGCAAGTTCTAAGTCAACAGTGGTCTTTTAAACCATTTTATTGAGGTTATGATTCACTGTACAGTATCTAATCTTTTTAAATGTAAGTAAATTCAGGTCATTCCTTTGCCCAAAAATGCATGATGACATCTCACCACACTTTAGAATAAAGCCCACAGAATTTGCCAAGGTATAATGCCCAGCTTTTCAGCATAGGCACAGTTAACATTTGGCCCCAAACAGCTCTTTGGCAATGTGTTGCCTCTTTTGTAAGAAATGAGACCAAACGCAGTGATTGTTAATGAAACAAAATCTACAGAACTTCTGTAAGTCGCAGATCTTTGGATTTTTGAGGAGTAGATTAGTCAAATTTAGTAAGTAGCATCTTATCAAATTGCATGTTAAAAGGACCTTAGAAAACCTTTGGCCATATTTTGGCAAGAATGACATACCATCAGTCAGGAAGCTTATTTCCTGTGTGAAGAACCAACAGGGATAACAAGAAGGCTGTTCTTTATAGGTAAAAGTATAAATAGAGGGAAGAAAGAGAAATTAAGACTCCTTGAGATAATGGGGGCAATTTGGCCTTATCTCTGGCTGGTTATTTCTTCTCAGTCTTTATTAATCTTAAGTAAATATGCTTTTTTATAGAAGAGTGTGGTATTTTTTTATGTAGTTACTCACTATGTTTTTATAAGTGTCACATTGCTTGTAACCTTTCTTGTGAAGTATATTGTTAGAACCTGTCTACAAAAATAATTCCTTTGGGCCGGAGATTTAGCTCAGTGCTTCCAGCCCCTGCCTTGCAAGCTCAAGCCCCTGAGTTTGATCCCGGTAACCACATACAATGCTGGGCGTGGTGACTCATGCCCACCAGCCATCAATACCACATACCACAGTGCTGGGTGTGGTGGCTCACACCTGTAATCCCAGTACTCAGGAGACAGAGGCAGGAGGATTGCTGAGTTCCAGGCTTGCCTGGGCTACATAGTGAGCTGAGGGCCAGCTACAAAGCGAGACCCTGTCTCAAAAAAAAAAAAAAAATTCGTTTAACCAAACCACATGAAAAACTAGAGAGAGGAAGAAAAAAAAAAGATCAATGTATAATTCCATTTACTTAAAGCAAAAATCAGGCAAAACTGACCTATGCTATTAGAAGTTAAAAGAGTGGTTGCTACTGGGGATGAAGATGATGGGAAAGAGACCCAGAACGTTTTGGTCTGCAGTCATCCTGCATTTCTTGATCTGGAGCTGGTTGCTGATTTCACTCTGAAAATTCACTACCCTGTGTCTTTACATGTGGAACACTTTTTGTGAGTGTATTTACTTTTGAGTATATTTACTTTGTGAGTATATTTACTTTTATGAAAAGTTAAAAAATAACCAGTAGTTTCTTAATAATGTACATAGACTGATGGGCCTAAGGCAGTAACATTGCCCAAAAAGTGATTAAGGTGGTATTAGATAAAAGAAAATGCTGGCCATTTTGATAGCTGGAAGATGGGTACATAGTTCACTGTACAATTTTTGTTCCTATAGGAAATAGTTTTCAGAATTAAAATGCTAAGGAATGGAAAGTAAATGAGCATTCTAGGCAGGAAGTCTAATATAACTGGGTGGGGGAAATTTATCAGATGTAAGTGGAAGATAGAATGAGATGACCCTGGAAATATGGATCAGAATTAGATCATCCATCCTTTGCTGTTGGATTTAAGACCATTGAATTTTATTCTGTGGTTCATGAGAGCCAGTAAGGCTGTGGAGCAAAGGAAAAGTAAGCTTAGAGGAGCTATTATGATCCAGAGTGGGGTACTATTGGCCACAAAGATGGCAAAACTGGAACAGATTTTGGGGGAGGAACAGCCAAGGAAGCCAGTTCAGGGAAATAACACGAAATTACAAGATAAGTGATGGTGTGTGAGTTATGAGACTTTGATTTAATACGTGTTATAATCTATATCCTGATATTCCACCCAAACATCATCTGTTCATAGGAGGGGTTTTAGGGAAGTGATTGGATCATGCAGATGTGGTACTCGCTGGTGTATTAGTCCACTGATGAGTTTTTAGTTAAATCTCATGTTAGGAGGTGAGATCTGGCTGAAAAGGTGGGCTTTGGGGGGTGTGGCTTGGAAGAATGTGCCCCTTCTCCACCTTCGTTGGTCTCTGTTTCCCAGTGCCCTGTGATGAGCTTTTCCACCTCCACCACACCCTTTTGCCGTACCTCCCTGCCCACTGGACCCAGAAGACTATGGATTTAAACCTTTTACAATCTGTGTGCCAAATAAACCTCTTCTTCTTTAGCTGTTGTGTCTGAAGTGGTTTTGTCAAATAATTACTGGGCAACTATGATGTGCCCGGCACTGTGTTAGGTGTGGGGACAGAACAACATACCAGGTAGCCCAGTAGAGTTTATATCCTGCTGGAGGTAAGAGATTTCTTTGTCTTCTTGTTTCTAATCACTGCCAGTGATGGATCATTAAGAGGGACCTTGACTACTTTGTAAACTTAGACTGTGGACTGTAGTCCATAGAAGTTTTCTTTTATAACATTTATTGACATTCAAATTGTTGTGTAATGTTTGTCTTCTGAGATTCTCAACTCCACCTCTGTTTACACTGGGGTTGATCACTCTGTGAGGGCTGCCTTGTGCAGGAAGTATGATGAGCAGCATCCCTACCCTCCACTCACCTGATATCAGTATTATTCCCAGCCTGTGCAATCAACATTGCCAAATGTCCCTCGAAGGATAAAGTCACCCATGATTGAGAATCACTTGCTACATCAGTATTTTTCAACTCTGACACCATCAGGACAGATTTAGAAATTATTACCTTTGAGTGCTAGCCCCTTGTTGCAACAATTAATTGTGATGCTCTGGGAGTGGAGCCTGAGCTTTGAGATTTTTTTGCATTCTGGAGGGAATCGGGGTTGAGAACCTCTGTCCTATGACACAAGCTCTGTGAAGTCAAGGAGTGTGCCTTTTATGAGTGGTGCTGCTTTGCTAGGTTTAACATAGTGACCCCCGAATGAATGAATGAATCAGTGGATGAGTGAAGGTGAAGAGAGGCAAGAAAAGCACCAGAAGTTAAAAGTAGCCCTTTCAGCAAGCCAAACCACTTCCTTTGTTTCTTGTTGTGAATATTGGCTGTTTTTTTATGCTTCTTGTTTCTTTCCTTTTGGGGAAAGCAGGATGATATATACTTTTTATTAGTACATTTATGGTACAGGAATGATTATATTTACAGTAATTATTCTGTTTATCATGATAAATAAATAAATAAATGTATGTTTACAAAATAAATTCATCATCTCAGAGATGTCCTGGCTGGCCCTTATTACTGCCAATAGGCAGTTCTTCTTGTCTGGATGCTCACCTTTTCTTTGCTTAGAGATGCCTAAAATCCTGCCTGACTCAGCTGGCCATACCTCATACCCACCGGAAATGATTTCGAGGGTTTCTGTATTATGAGCCATAGGCAGCATTCCTTACCTGGTTACAGGTAAGGAAAATATGACCAATTATGATGTCAATTTTGGCCACGTCTGAGACTGCATGACCCTGGTGTGACTATCTGGTAGCAGGTGGAGTTGACTGAGATGGCTCTTTTGCAGTAAGGTACAGAGAAGGCAAAAGGGAGACAGATATTAAAATCTTAGAATTGGAAGGTGTGGGAATTGGGAAAGAAGATGTTGGTTATGGGTAACTGGAAGGAGGATGATGATGTACAGGAGAGCGAAGAGTTACAGAAGGAAAAACAATTTGTGGTAATTGGTGATAAATTCATTGAATGGGAGAACAGCAAGTGAATTTTAAGAGAGGTTTCAGGGCTGGACTGTGTCCTGGGTATGCCTTTGTATTATTCAGCTTTCAGCTATGCTACAAAATACTTGAGATAATTAACCTATGCCGGACCTCACAATTTTGGAGCTTTGAGTCCATGACCATTTGACCTCACACTTCAGGCCTGTAGCAGCACGTGGTGGTGGAGTGTGTGGCAGAGCAAAGTGCTCAGCTCATGGCCAAGAACGAGAGGGAGGGAGAAAGGGCCAGGGCCCCACAATGTCCTTCAAGTTCATGACCCTAATGTCTAGAAGGCCTCCCTTTAGGCCTCACTTCTTCAGTTTCCACACTGGTAACACCAAGATCTTTGTCATGTAGGCTTCAGAGGAACATTGCAGTTTCCAACCATAGCACCATTCACTCCCTCAGATCCAGTCAGGCCATTTTGGTTGTTTAGTTTGTGGCAAGAATTAGGGTGTTTCCTTACATGTTGTTAAGCAAAAATCCATTGCTTTTTCTTTTCTGGAAGAGCAGGTGTAGGGAGTCTATTTGGTTGCTTAGTGGTGGGGAGTCCAGCCTCTCATGCCCTGGTACAGGGAGCTGGCACCTCTGGTCTTCACTTTGTGCATGCTCCTCCAGGCCTGCTCGGGTGCTCAGGAGACAGCAAACCAGAGCACTAAAAGAAAAAGCATCAGAAAGAGTCAATGTGGATCTGAAATCTGGATTTTAGGACTGACTCCGGCTGACTCTCCCACTGTGGCTTTAAGCCAACATTTAATTTCCTGGTATCTCAGTTGCTTGTGTTATCATAGGAATGACAAAACTATGTGAGAATCATTCATTAGTGTTTTTTGGCAGGAAAACGTGCATTGATTTCCATTAAAAATTAGACAGGAATGACCAAGGTATTTCACAAGATTTCTCCATTCAACAGTATCTCTGAAGAGTGCTACAAATAAGGGTGGGGAGCTGTAAAGTATTTGCTCTTCTTGGGTCAGGAACTGAACCCTGTTGAGTCTTAGGAAAGCTTTGAGTGCATATAAGCCAATATTATTCATCTACCATCTTGCTATGTCTTCAACTATTTTGTAGGGAATATGCAGTTTCAACATGAGACTGCCAGTTGGATGGATCCCCTAAATCTCAGACCACAAGAAGGGAAAAGACTTTTACCCATTCTTTCCCATAAGGCTCCAAATAGACAAACAACTCTGGATTCAGGTGATCTTTGTAGATCACGTGCCTGGTGTCTCAGCTCCAAAGCCTGTAGTGCTGGGCAGGTTTCATTAATGAAAGATGCTGGAGAACAGACACACACTAGCACACAGTGGGACAGTGAGCCTGGTTTCCCAGGTAGGGCCACCACTGGGATTCTTAGCCCCCCCCCAGTGAACTCCCCTTAGGAATGCAGACCTGAAGTCCACCCATCCCTTGGTTCATCCAGAGAAGACTTTGATCTGCATTTTCGGGCAAAATCTCTTGATTTACAACCTTGGTTTGAATTGTTACAAAATATGAAGTGTGCTCTAAGTATATGACTAAGTTTAAATTTTAAAAATCATAGTAAAAGATACATTGCTGCCAGTACCCCTCTAATTACTCTCCCTTACTTGGAACACAGGTATCCCACCATTCTTGGTATTTTCTGTAGCAGTTCTGGGAGTATTTCCTTTTGTGAGTTTCTTTACTCACAGTAAAGAACATGAGGATTGCTGCTACCAAGTGCCACCCAACAGAAACCTAGGCTTGTGAAAATATTTCAGCATGTCCTTATCTATTTTACTTACTGAATCTGTTACCATGTGACTTCTGGTTCTTTCCCAAAGTAAAAATGTCTGTGAGACAAAGTATCTTGAATTGATTCAGGACATCGAGGCAGCCATGATAGTGCAATTAAAGAGACTCACAAAAGATGGTTTTTCAGAATTTCAGAAAGTTGCAAGAATGATGAGATACGTGTGGTGGAAGCAAGATGGCAATATTAGGGGAATTAGTGGCAACATATTTTTCACTCTAATAATTTTCTTAAAATGTAAGTGTTTGCCACATGTTTCAATCATACCTTGTATACTATGTGGGACAGATGAAGCACATATCCAGGTCACAGATCGAGGCTATGTCCTCTTACTGAAGCATAGCAGCTCTTCCCTTTCTGTCTGTCCATCCACCAGTAGACATAGAGATCCACTATGAAAGGCACCTGGAGCCTATGGAGCTGTCCAACCTATGACAAACTTCATTTTATGCCACTGACTGAAGATATGACTGGCCAACAGGGCATCCAAGAGATTCTTGAGACAGGGAGGGGAGTACTATGTCTGGATGAAAGCCACCAAGTCCTACTGATTCGTTACTGTGGCTACGATGTTTGAGAGGAGACCTGAATTGAAAATCCTTTTTGATCTAGAAACTAGGAAAGAGTGAAAGGAAAACATGAGTTGTTTTTTTTAAAGCTATTACTGCTATTATTATTATTATTATT
>PVIC010032522.1:0-12841 GCA_004025085.1 Thryonomys swinderianus | reverse complement strand
ACCGGGGATCGAACTCAGGACCTTGCGCTTGCAAGGCAGGCGCCAGAACCACTGAGCTAATCCTCCGGCCCTGGGTACTAGTTCTTTATCAGATCTGTAATTTGCAAATATATTTCCCAGTCTGTGGCTTGGTTTTTCATTTTCTAAACAGAATCTTGACTAGAAAAATTTTACATTTTAATTTAGTCCAGCTTGTAAATCTTTTGTTTTTTGTGTCTTATCTAAATTTTTGTTTTTTATTTTTTTGCAATGCTAGGGGTTGAACCCAAGGCCTCATGCATGTTAGGTAAGCACTCAACCACTGAGCTACATCCCCTTATCTAAATTCTTTGTCTTACTTACAAAGACTTCTTTCCCGTGTATTGTTCTAAATGCTGTATAGCTTTAGGTTTCACATTTAGATAATTATGAGTCAATTTCTTTTTGAATAAGATACAGGAATAAAGCTTACTGTTTTTGGAAAGGGATCGTAAATTGTTTCAGGACCATTTATTGAAAAGACTTTACTTTTCCTATTGAATTGCCTTGGCACTTTTGTGGAAAATCAGTTGACCATACATATGTGGGTCTATTTCTGGACTCTGTCTTTAGTTCCATTGGCCTCTTTGTCTATCATTTTGCTATTATCACATTGTCTTGATGACTGTACTTTTATATGAAGGGATATTTGGGATCAGGTAAATCTTCCAACTTTGTTCTGTATAAAACTGCTTTATTTTATTTCTTTTGGATTTTTCATAAAATTTTAGAATCATCTTGTTGACTTCCACAAAAAAGCCTCTTGATTTTAAATGGGCTTGCATTGAATCTGTAGATTGACATCTCATTTGTCTGATTGAAAACATGGTTCCAGTTTCAGTATAATACAGAAGCCCGTTTTGATTCAGGTTAGGTTGCTCATAATCATTTATGTATACACAATACTTCTATGTCTTTTCTATTTATTTTTAAGTAATAATTATGTGTTTATAGCATACATGCTTTGATACATTTATGTATTGTGGAATGGCTAAATCAAGCTAATTATCATGAATTACCTCATATCCTTCTCTCTTTTATTTTTTTTTGAAACAGGGTCTCACTTTGTAAGGCTGGCCCTGAGCTCATTATGTAGCTCAGGCAAACCTTGAACTCAGCCAACCCTCCTGCCTCTGCCTCCCTAGTGCTGGGATTACAGGCGTGAACCACCATGCCTGGCCTTCTCATTTTTTTGTAGTGAGACTTTGTTAGCAGTTTTCTTTTTTTTTTTTTTTTTTTTTTGAGACAGGGTCTCGCTTTGTAGTTCAGGCTAGCCCTGAGCTCACTAAGTAGCCCAGGCAAGCCTCAAACTCAGCAATCCTCCTGCCTCTGCCTCCCGAGTGCTGGGATTACAAGCTTGAGCCACCACGCCCAGCTCCAGTATTGCTTTTAATTGTAATCATTATCATACACAATAGATATCTTGACCCCTCTTGTCTTTGATGTTTGTAGAGTCAATTGGAGTTTACACAGTGTTTCCACATCTGCTATTTTACTTGATTGTTACTGTACATTGGTTGGTAAGCAAAATACTATTTTAATATGGTTAAAGACCAATTTTCTATCCTAGTGGAGGATTTAAAAGCATGTTCTTTTCTTTTAATGCAGGGGGCCCTTACACGGAGAACACAGACTTATCAAAGAAGCAAACATAAATCACCTTTCTAGGTCACCTTCTGATAATCCCTAGCAATCAGTTGGGGCGGCTGAGGTTACAGCCCTCCTGTCTCAGGCAGGATCTGGCACAGATGCACTGAAGACAGAGAAAGAAGTGGGTATTATCTTCTCCTCTGAGGGTGAAAGTTGTCCCTGTCGGTTAGAGGAGGAATAATCCTTCCCATAGCATGTTCTAGCCTGTTAGCTGTGTGTCCTCATTGTCAGGCAGCCACAGAGAGAGAGGGGCTTTCTGCATATAATGGTACCTTTCTATAGTCTCCATATAACTTGCTTAGTCCTTTTAAACTCTATTGCAGAAAACCAGTTTGACTTTTTACATCTTTGAGACCTACATTTTAACAAACTTACATCATCTTATTTATAACTGAAGGTTTATAACTTACTAATTTAGGGGCTAATCTGGTGGCCAAAGGAGAAAGCCCTTGTTGCATTGCAGTGGAAACTTGGGGGACCAGGTCCAGAAGGGTGACCTACTGCTATACAAGTGAGCACAATGAGGCAGGTTTATTAAGGAGCCAGGATTTAACAGTCATGTCTTTGACTTCTGGCTCAATCTCAGTGGCTTTCTTTCCTTTGAGAATTTCAGGACGTTGAAAAAAAAGAAGGGGCCGGGGATTTAGCTCAGTGATTTGGTGTCTGCCTGGCAAGTGCAAGGTCCTGAGTTTGATCCTTGGTACCACATACCACAAGGTTGGGCATGGTGGCTCCAAGCAATCAGTACCATATACCATAATGGCGGGCATGGTGGCTCATGCCTGTAATTCCAGGAGGCAGAGGCAGGAGGATTGCTATGAGTTCGAGGCTAGCCTGGGCTACATAGTGAGCTCAGGGGCAGCCTGAACTACAAAGCGAGACTCTGTCTCAAAAAACTAAAAAGCCAAAAAGACCAAAAAAACAAGAAGAAATATTAGCATTTGTTTTTATTTAAAACATAGTAGTAATATTCACCCCAGAATATTACTACTAATGATAGCCAATACTTACTGAGATTGTGCCATATGCCACTCCCTTTGGAAATAGTAGATAAATTTGGTAATTGCCATAACATTATTTGACTTTTATTGTATAAAACAGCATAGCAACAAATTCCCCAAACAAAAATTCCTAGTCATTAATAATGTGTCAAGAGTGTGCCTGCAGGGCCGAAGGATTAGCTCAGTGGTTCTGGCGCCTGCCTCGCAAGCGCAAGGTCCTGAGTTCGATCCCCGGTAACCACATATAATGCTGGGCGTGGAGACACGCCCACCAACAATCAACACCGCATACCACAATGCCGGATGTGGTGGCTCACGCCTGTAATCCCAGCACTCGGGAGGCAGAGACAGGAGGATCGCTGAGTTCGCGGTGGCTTGCCTGGGCACCATAGTGAGCTCAGGGCCAGCCTGAACTACAAAGCGAGACCCTGTCTCAAAAAGCAAAAAAAAAAAAAGAGTGTGCCTGCAGGTTTTTCATTCAGTATAACAGACAATATTCAAAGTAAAAGTAATGGAAAACTAGCATCAACAAATTAGAACTACTATTTGCCAAAATGTATTCCCTACAGGTCATTGTCTAAAAAGAAAAAATACCTTCCAGATAGACACAGTTAACAAAATTGAAAAACTATTTTTCTGATTCTAAATGTGACACTTGCTTAGTATCAAAAGCAAGTTGTATTTTTTAATTTATACTTTGACTTTCAGTAGATTTGCTGTGGTTTTATGTATTTTTAGTGAATCCACATCATATTGCATATATAGTTTTGTATCTGCCTTTTTTCTCGTCAAGAACATTTTTCTATATGTTGAAGTGATATTCAAAAGCATTATTTAGTCATTACTCAATCTTCCATCACATCCATGTACCATAATTTACTCAACTTCTTTATTGTTAACATTTAGGTTGTTTTCACTATTTGTTTATATTTATAAATCACATACTAGGTCAAAGAAATTCTCATTAAATTACAAAAAAGGAGAAATTGAACCAGAACAATATATAATTACAATTACTAATTAAATTTAGCCAGGTATAGTAGTGCAGACCTATAATCCCAGCACTTAGGATTCTGAGGCAGGAGGTCACTGAGTCTGAGGCCAGTTTGGGCTACATAGTGACTTTAAGACCAGCCTGAACTTTCATACACATAGCAAGATCCTGCTTCAACTTTCCCCTAAAATAATTAAATTTAGGGCTGGAGGGTTAGCTCAGTGGTTCTGGTGCCTGCCTCATAAGCTCAAGGTCCTGAGTTCAATCCCCAGTAACCACATACAGTGCTGGGCATGGAGACTCATGCCCACCAGAATTCAATAACACATACCACAGTGCCGGGTATGGTGGCTCACACCTGTCATCCCAGCACTCGGGAGGCAGAGACAGGAGGATTGCTGAGTTCAGGGCTTGCCTGGACTACATAGTGAGCTCAGAGCCAGCCTGAACTACAAAGCGAGACCCTGTCTCAAAAAAAAAAAAAAAAATTAAATTAAAAAGACCTATTTTTAAAAGTTTAAAATCCTCTGGAAAAACTATTAGATATATGGGCTGGGGATATAGCTCAGTGGCAGAGCACTTGGATAACATGATCAAGGTCCTTGTTGGATTCCTGGCACAGCCAGAAAACTTGCTTAACCAACCCTTGGAGAAAATTAACCTGTTAGATATATTATCAGTAGCTAGACCATATGAATGAGAAAAAAGATCCCATTTGCAATAGCTTTTATGTAACAAATAATATACACTATATATAAGATATATACTATAAACAATGTATAAGTATATTTAAATGTAAAACTTTTGTTTTACTCAAGGTATTTATAAGAACTGTGAAAAAATTATAAAATGAGAGCAAATAAGAAATGTGTACACATGTACAAAATACTCTCATTTACTTTTTTTTTTTTTTTTGAAACAGGGTCTTGCCTTGTAGGTCAGGGTGGCTCTGAGCTCACTGTGTAGCCCAGGCAAGCCTCGAACCCAGCAATCTTCCTCCCTCTGCCTCCTGAGTGCTGGGATTACAGGTGTGAGCCACCATGGCCAGTACTGTGGTATGTGGTACTGATTGCTGGTGGGTATGAGTCACCTGGTATTGTTTTATGTGGTTACAGGGATTGAACTCGGAACTTTGCATTTGCTAGGCAGGTGCCAGAACCACTGAGCTAAATCTCCGCCCTTCATTTGCTTCTTTAAAAAATATTTCTAGGAGGGAAACTTTCAAAAATATTATACTAGTTTTTGTTCATATTTTTATCCTAAGTCACGAATTTTTGGCCTAAATAATTTATATGTGTAAGTTTGTATTAAATATAAAAAATTATTTCCCTTGTCATCTTTGGCCTGGTTTTCTGAATCTATAAAGTTAGCAGAAAATGTTTCAGTAACTCAGCTTGATGCTAGACAGGCAGAGAAGTTAACATAATGAAATACTATGTCCCATAGTTTCACAGCAGCCTGGCAGCAGGCTTTGAAACCTTCTTTGTCCTCTTGTGGGAAATCCAGTCCTGTGTTCATATTTGCATGTTGGATCTTGAGACTCATATTTTTAAATTTCAGAGCAATCACAATAAGAGGCATGAAGATGCCGCCATGTGTAGTGTAAGACACCCCTGTTTCCACAGTGGAAGTTCACCTCCCAGAGCCCCTAGCTTCTAGCCCTCCTCATTGGGGTGCAAGGCTGGAAAAGGGGAGCAAGAACAAGTTTGCAGAGGGATGAGCTCCCCTCATCCTGCATAGCCTGGGGTCAGGAGCTGAATTCCACATAGGTGAGATGTTTGCAGAGTGCAATAAAAACAATTAATTTGGGCCAGAGGGTTAGCTCAGTGGTTCCGGCACCTGCCTTGCAAGCGCAAGGTCCTGAGTTCGATCTCTGGTAACCACATATAATGCTGGGCGTGGAGACACGCCCACCAACAATCAACACCACATACCACAATGCCGGACATGGTGGCTCACGCCTGTCATCCCAGCACTCGGGAGGCAGAGACAGGAGGATTGCTGAGTTTGCGGCGGCTTGCCTGGGCACCATAGTGAGCTCAGGGCCAGCCTGAACTACAAAGCGAGACCCTGTCTCAAAAGGCAAAAAAACAAAACAAAACACAGTCAATTCTCACTGGATGTTTGATGGTCCTGGAGGACAGCTAGCCTTCCCCAGGAGAAGAGGGAGCCCTTGCCGTACACATGGCCTTGCTGTTATGGGACCAGACCTTCTCCCAGTGAGTCTTCAGACAAATCCCAGAATCCTCTGAACCTCATCTATTGATATTGATATTAGCACTTGTTATAGTTTTATAAGGCTCTCATGAACGTGAATAGGTGGAGACTAAGCAGAAATTAATACAATAATGAAAATAGTGTTCAGGAACAATTTTGAAGTAAGAAGTTTGTATTTACCATTTTCACCTCCTTTTTTGGTGTGTTCTTCTTACTCCTACTCTCAAGTCCAGTGCTTTCATTTTCATCACTAGGTGGATATGGCTATTTAAATTCAAATTAATGAAAATTAAATACAGGGGCTGGGAATGTATTAGTTCAGTAGTTGAACACTTGTCTACCACACGCAGCAGATCCCTGGGATAAATCTCCGAACACTGGAGGAGAAAAAAAAAAGATTAAATACAATTAACAGTCTAGTCCTTTAGTTGCACAAGCTGCATTTCAAGTGCTCAGCCACATAAAGCTGGTGGCTGCTGTATTGCAGAGCTGTCCTAGACAGTATGCGCATGCTATATTCTGTTTCCCATGTCAACACAGGAGTAAGTTCTTGCCTTCTTTTTTAAATTTTTTTGAGACAGGGTCTCACTTTGTATCTCTGGCTGGCCCTGAGCTCACTATGTAGCCCAGGCAAGCCTCGAACTCAGCAGTCCTCCTGCCTCTGCCTCCCGAGTGCTGGGATTACAGGCATGAGCCACCATGTCCAGCAAGTTCTTGCCTTCTTTAAAAGCCTTCTCAAAGGCTGGGATTTAGCTCAGTGGTTACACTTTCTGTCTGGCAAGCACAAGGTCCCAAGTTTGATTCCTGGTACCATATACCATATACCACATTCTGGTGTGGTGGTTTATGCCTATAATTTTAGCCCTTGAGAGGCAGAGGCAGGAGAATTGCTGTGAGTTTGAGGCTAGCCTGGGCTACGTAGTGAGTTCATGGCCAGCCTGAATTACAAAGTGAGACCCTGTCTCAAAAAAAAAAAAAAAAGCCGGGCATGGTGGCTCACGCCTATAATCCCAGCACTCGGGAGGCAGAGACAGGAGGATTGCTGAGTTCAAGGCTTGCCTGGGCTACATAGTGAGCTCAGGGCCAGGCTGAGATACAAAGTGAGACCCTGTCTCAAAAAAAAAAGCCAATTTTTGTTCATTTAAGTTTTTTTTTGTTTTTGTTTTTGTTTTTTTTGAAACAGAGTCTTGCTGTGTAGTCCAGGCTGACCTTGAGTTTGCTATGTACTGTAGGGTAATGTTGAACTCATGAGTCTCTTGCCTCAGTGCTAAGATTATAGCTAAGCCCCATTGCAAGCATCTTAAAAACCCAGTGCTTTAAGGTGATCTTTCCTTCCTTCTTCAGCTAATCAGATTTCTGTGTTTTAGCTAAACAGGCATTCTGAGTAAGTTTCATAGGAAAAACTTTCAGCCTCCACTTCTGTAAGCCCATTTTTCTGTATGTAAGATAGGAGTGATACTAATAATTATCTCTTAAGATAATCTGAGGTCACCAGAGGCATAGAGACTTTGACCAAGGGATTTGGGAACTAGAGTATGTTAAGGGACTAAAATATATAGATATCTGATTCTTTTCTAAATCCCTAATGGGGATTCTATTTGTATATTTCATTTGTGATAGGTGACAGTTTGTAGCTTTTGTGGCAGAGTCATCAGTTTAAAAGTGAGAGGGAGTTTTGTTCCCAAGGCCATTAACCTTACCCACCCTTGCTCTTGAGTACAGGGTGCTCTCTGGTGACCCTGAAGCAATACTCTTTCATCCAAATACTATTAGATATAAGAAGATAGGGCCATATCCTTGGGTCTCTGCATGAGATTTAAAAGACCACATTTTTTTTTTTGCTTTTTGAGACAGTCTCGCATTGTAGTTCAGGCTGGCCCTGAGCTCACTATGGTGCCCAGGCAAGCCACCGCGAACTCAGCAATCCTCCTGTCTCTGCCTCCTGTGTGCTGGGATTACAGGCGTGAGCCACCACCTCCGGCATTGTGGTATGCGGTGTTGATTGTTGGTGGGCGGTGTTGATTGTTGGTGGACGTTAGTCTCCACGTCCAGCATTATATGTGGTCACCGGGGATCGAACTCAGGTCCTTGCTCTTGCGAGGCAGGTGCCGGAACCACTGAGCTAACCCTCCGGCCCAAAAGACCACATTTTATAAATTATTTTAGCATGAATTATTCCCAGGAAAGATTTCCACTAATTACTAATATTGTCTTTATGTTATATTTTCTTTTCTAGAGAATGGTGTTTTCTGACCTCGTCTCTAAATTTTCTCTAGGTGTCTACATTTCCCATACTGCATGTGCTCTGCAGCCGCGATTTGTGTATCTCTGTGATTTGCTTCCTGGTTTGCCTTTGATTTCTCCATCAGAGCATGTTCTTCTCTTTTGCCTAAGGAAATAGGGAGAAGCACAGAAAGTTAGTGAGTTACTTAATAGTTTTGGAATGTGCATCTGTCCCAAAATAGGAACTGTGACCAAGAATATGGTTGTCATATTTTTAATACAAATTTGAATTGTGCTTTTTTTACCTTCCTTTTTATCTAACCATATGTGTTGAATAAAAGATACAGAATAAGGAATAAAAGTAGACAACTCATGAATCTCTAGTTGTCTGGAATAGAGCCTTTGTTTGAAGTCAGAGAAAGAGCAAGGAAAAGTTGGCCCCACATGTTGAATTAAGAACATCTGTATCCATGAGAACTTGAGCAAGAACACTGAGCAACTGGAATGTTGCCATTTTTATTCTGCCTTCCACGTGGTCCAATTGTTTATGCTGTGGAGAGCTGGGGATGGCATGGGTACTTGAGGTCTTGAAGTATCAGTCCTAATAGTGCTTTAAGAGCCTGAGTTATACCCAGCTGTGGTTAGTACCTGCCTAAGGTCCCAGCTAGTTACAGTACTCAAGAAGCTGAAACAAGGGAGTTGTTTGAGTCTAGGATTTCAAGACTAACTTAGACAATAATGTGAAAACATGTCTCTTAAAAGATCTAGGCCTGGAGGTGCACACCAGCAAGCCTAACACTTGGAGGCTGAGGCAAGAGGATCACAAGTTTGCCCTCAGCCTGGGAGCTTTAGTGACTTCCTGAGACCCTGTCTCAAAATAAAAAGGGCTGGGGATGGGTTTGGAGCTTAGTGTGAAGGCCTTGGGTTCAATTCCCAGTATTACAAAAACAAAAACAAAACATCCCTGAAAGTTGGGAATTTTTTATTTCATCCACTGGGTAAAACCAGTGGATTATTTGAAAAGAACTGTCACAAAGACTAAAGTGACAGTATATATGTTGTTTTTAAAATGAAACTGTGGGACCAGGGTTTTAGTTCAGTGGTACTGGCATCTGCCTCGAAAATGCAAGGTTCTGAGTTCGATCCCCAGTAACCACATCCCACAGTACTGGGCGTGGTGGCTCATGTCTGTAATCCCAGCACTCAGAGGCAGAGGCAGGAGGATTGCTGTGAGTTGGAGGCTAGTCTGAGCTACATTGTGAACTCAGGGCCAGTCTGAACTACAAAGTGAGACCCTAACTCAAAAGAAAACAAAACAAAATACCTGAAACTGTGGAGCATACAGAAGCTGCATGGTAAATAGGCAAAGCATCATATTCTGAATTCAAATCAAACTTCACCATTTTCTAGCAATGAACTCAGACAAATTACTTAGCAACATTTTGCCTCAGTTTCCCCATGTATTAAATGGGACAGAGTGATACCAGTATCTTTGGCATTTTTGTTTTGTTGTGACGTTGAATTAATTATAACCTGTAAGACCTGCAGGATAGTGTTTTGTACAGGGGAACATGTTAGAGGTATTTCTTCTCAGTACTATTATTGTTACTGTGACCCCTGCCAGTACCATTGTGGTGACTTGGATATCATCTTTCCCTTTTCCTGTGGGCACTGGTTTGGGCCTGAGTTCTAGTGCTGCCACTCAACAGCTGAGGGTCCTATTGAAGTCTAGGCCCTGTTTCTACATCTGTCATCTGTCAAACAGGGGTTGTTATCACTTCTCTTTTCACTTGAACAAAATATCCAATACCCACAAGTTAAACAGGAAAGGTTTATTACTACTCAGTTGTAGAGGTTGCATTCTGTATTCCGCTGGCCTCAAGGCCAGGCAGCATGGCAGAGGAGACTTGCTCCTGGCATGGCAGGAAGGACACAGATATAAAGTGAGAAGGGGGGAGTTCAGGGCACACCCCCAGTGACCCACCTTCTCTACCAGGCTCCACCTGTCTGTATCACATGCAGCAATAAACTACTCAGCGGGCTAATCCACTGATAAACATCACACCCCATGATCCAGTTGCCTCCCCAAAGCCCCACCTATGGGCTCCTGAGGCTTTGAGGACCGTAGATATAAACTATAGTGGATTTGCTGAAGGCCAGCTTGGTAGGATTCTGGTGAAGATGAAAAGGGTGAGGAAGGTGGGGTGACTTCTGGACTGAGAGTCCCACAGCACCTGGCAGGAGAAATACGTGTTACAGTGAGGCTGTTGTCACAGTGGTGGCTGGCAATCATGGAGTTTCTCACACCCCAGTCTTAGATCAGGGTGCTTCACCCTTACATTATTATTGCTGTTCACTTCCATTTTGAGAAGCAAGAGAGTGCTGGCAGGAGCAGCCCTGCACCCCCAGGATTTGCTGTACCTTTCATACCTCTGGGACAAAGGTCCTACTTGTGAAAACCAGGTGCTTGGTGTGGGACAATAGGCAGGAGAGCTGAGGGTGTTGTGTTGCTGATATTTTTGCATCCTTTTCACTATCCTGTATGGCAAACCTCTGTTTCTGCTAAGTGCCAGGATCCCCCAAAGCCCAACTATGCTAATCTTGTCCATATATATTTAGATGCCTGCAAAATACTTTTTCTGAATATTAGAGTCACTTTTCTATTACATTACGTAGCTGCTGATACTTGCTCTGAATCTTTTTTTTCTTTTGTACCAGGGATTTAACTTAGGACCTTGTGCTTGTGAGGCAGGTGCTAGAACCACTGAGTTAAATCCCTGGCCCATCCTGAATTTATTTATAAATATTTATTGAGTATTATTACTGGGTTTATGAAGATAATTCAAAGAATATCTGTTAAAGAAGCTTATAACCAAGTATTAGAGATAAATAACTACGTAACTAGCGTAAAATTGATTCTGCTGTTCTTTCTGTTTTTTAGCTTCCATTTAAAAAATTTTAAATTTATTAAAAGTAATGCATTGCTGGGCCGGAGGGTTAGCTCAGTGGTTCCAGCGCCTGCCTCGCAAGCGCAGCATCCTGAGTTCAATCCCCGGTATCCACATATAATGCTGGGCGTGGAGACACGCCCACCAACAATCAACGCCGCATACTACAATGCCGGACGTGGTGGCTCACGTCTGTAATCCCAGCACTCGGGAGTCAGAGACAGGAGGATTGCTGAGTTCGCGGCGGCTTGCCTGGGCACCATAGTGAGCACAGGGCCAGCCTGAACTGCAAAGCGAGACCCTGTCTCAAAAGCAAAAAAAAAAAAAAGGTAATGCATTGCTTTGTTTATAACTTAGTCCTTAGTTATTTGTTTTTCATTATAAAATAATAGATATTCATTTTATACAACTTAGAAAATATTTAAAAGTTACAAAAGAACAAAATTTAGCTGTATTTTATTAAGTAGAAATTAGCATTTTGATGTCTTATGTTAGTTACTTTTCATGTATCTTTTTTTTTTTTTACAAGGGATATCACTACTTTTTGTTTTTCTCTTGCTTTTTTTTTGTTTGCAGTACTGAGAATCAAAACCAGGGCCTTAACATATTAGACAGGTACTCTATCCCTGAGCCATATCCCCAGGCCTTATTACATATTTGTATTCTGGGTTTTGTTCACATTTCAGCCATTATTAATAATTATTTCCCATATCATTAAAATACTTTATAATTTTAATGGCTATATATTTCCTCTTTCATTTTGAATTTGTAATTGCTTCCAAAATATTCATTCCAATTTATCTTTATTGTAGATAATGTGGGATAAGAAAATTTGTGTATGGGTCATCTATATTTCTGAACATGGATTTCCATGAGTAGAATTATTCAAAGGTAGACATTTTGGACAGTGATATTTAGTGTAACAAAATTTCTAACTGATTAGAATATTTATTACCTTATGGGAAGGAGCCCCTTAGCCTATTCAGAAATGGCTCCAACTTCATGATACAGGGATTTGCACAGCATTGAAACACATGGACCAGGGTGCTGGAGAGCATCAATGTTCCTGGCTGAGGGCACAGTGAACATTATAGCTCCCTGTGCAGTGCCTCTAACATACTGACTTTAATATTTTTGAATACAGAGAACTTTTATGAAAATTGAAGAGGTCAGTTATTATATTATACAAATATACCAAGGAAATCTGTGACTGTTACAGAAATGTGACTCAAGGAAATGTCAGGAGTTTGCAGACATTTCTAGCTGGATGTTTGGAAAGGTTGTCTACTTTCTAATTGCTTGATTGTGTGAGTGTGTGTTATATAAGATATATTATTATATAATATATGTGTGATATGATATAAGATATATATTATATCATATCACACACACACATATATATAAAATATAATTTATTTATTTATTTATTTTTTGAGGCAGGATTGTGCCATGTAGTTCAGGCTGGCTTTGAGCTCATTATGTACCCCAGGCTAGCCTTCAACTCAGCAGTCCTCTTGCCTCTGCTTCCTGAGTGCTGGGATTACAGGCTTCAGCCACCATGCCTGGCATTGTGGTATGTGGTACTGATTGCTGATGGGCATGAGTCAATACCACGCCTGGTATTGTTTGTTGTATATGGTTTCCAGGGATCAAACCAGGGCCCTTGCACTTGCTAGGCAGGCAACAGAACCACTGAGCTAAATCTCCAGCTCCTTGATTATATGTATTAACTCATCATTTCTAGAAAAACAGTCCAGTTTTATTCTTTTTTTTTTTTTTTTTTTTTTTTT
>PVIC010032521.1:0-20627 GCA_004025085.1 Thryonomys swinderianus | reverse complement strand
AGGATTGCTGAGTTCGCGGCGGCTTGCCTGGGCACCATAGTGAGCTCAGGGCCAGCCTGAACTACAACGCGAGATCCTGTCTCAAAAAGCAAAAAAAAAAAAAAAAAAGCTAACAGTAAAGGCCAGGCCCAGTTTTCCTCTGGGAACAAGGACTCCTCTGCCTGGTGGAGGTGTGTTGCTGAGCGGGACGTGTGTCTACCTTCTGCCCATGTCCTGAGACTTGGGGCGGGGCTGCAAGGGCGGACAGTGAACTAATTAATGTAGTGGAGGAAATTTCAAGGCAGCCCAACGTTCAGCTTGCGGCACAAGTACCGTGGGCTGCTTTTAGCCAGACTGTAGTGAAAATGAGGACAAAAAGGCGGCACTTAATGATTTGAGAAGTTTCCCCAGAAAAGAAGCACTTACAAAGTCGTGGAAGAGAACAGAATGTATACTGAAAAGATTAGCATTGCACAGCAGCTAGGTACTTTGAATAGGAACAAGAAGATACCTTGGGCAGATATAAGGAATTAGCAAGACCCCATCATAGGCTTAACAGCATAAAACTGTAAATATTTTGAGAATATAGGGAATTGTATCCCTGAGCTCAGCCACCGAAGTGCTGCAGCATGGTACAAGGGAGCAGGCTTCTTCCTGAGCTGGCAGGCCCCAGGGTCATGCAGGATGTTTGGGTTACAGGGTCAGGGGCTTTGACCCGGATTTTAGATGAAGGCCCGGGGGCATGAGTACATGACAGGTAATAGCGTTTGCTGGGTGCCCCTGGGCAGGCTGCCCAAGCCCTCTGGAGTTTACACCCCACTTCAGCCTGCCTGTGTGCTGAGCACTGGGCTTTAGGGTTTCATGTTTGTCCTGCTGGGTTTCTGTCTTGCCTTGGTCTGATTTCTTTCTTTCCTTTTGCACTGGAAATGTTTTAGCCTGTGTCATTGTACGTTGGACATACTTAACTTTCTTTTTGACATTTATGGGGCTCACAGCTGAGTTTAAGTCTCAGAGGAAACTAGGCACTTAAAATTCTCAGCAATGTTAGAACTATTTAGACTTTGGTGACTCTTTGAGATGGATTAAATGCATTTATAGAATGAGATGGAGACAAGCCTTTCAGGGGGTCTTTGGTGGAATGTTCTGGCTTAGCTCTGAAGTGGCCCCCAAAGTCTCATACTCAGGGGCAGGTGCGCCATTGTGGGCGTGACGTATTATTCGCTGCCCCTATTTTTCCTCCCGGTTCCTGGATGCCATCCCGTGAAGAGCACTGCTTCGGGAGGTTCTCCCACACGCTGTTTATGCCACTACTAAGCAACCACAAGCTGAACCCTGCAAAACTGAGCTGGAAAAAACCCTCTTTCTTTAAGTTGCAGGTGAGAGGTTTTTTGGCTCAGCAATGAGAAAGGTACTGCAGTGTTTCTTGATGTTGTGCTTTCAATCAGAAAACCATTTTCCTCTCATTATCCCCTTTATCTTCTGTTACCATTATCTACTCTTGGCTTCTACTACTAGTAAGTTTAACCTATCATTCAGGTTCTTGATAGCGCTGAAGTGGTTAAATTTAAAGGAGCTCACTGAACGTATTCTTTTGACAGAGTCAGAACCAGCTCTGCGATGGCCTAGCGATACCCCCCAGTTACTTGGTGGCCATGCTCACACGTACGTTCCAGCAGGACTTTTCAAAATTCACTGGGTACGAAAAATCATTTGGAAGATTAAGAACAGACCTTCCTGGAGCCTTCAGCAGAGAATCCCGATGTGGCAGTCGAGGGAGGGACCGTGTGCGACAGGCGGCGAGGTGACCGACCAGGAGGCCGCGGCCCGAAGATCCCTCCCGGCGGCCCGGAAGAGGCCCGGACACTCCCATGGAGGCAGCTGCCTCGGCCAGCGGTTACTGAAGAACACGGACGGCACAGGCCCACGAGTGTCTGTGAGAAGGAACAGGACCGGCGTACCTGGCCACCAGGGCCGGATGTGGAAGGGGCGCGTGGCGGGCCCTGCCTGTACGCGGCACACGCGAGGCTCCGGTCGAAGGCATGGCGTCAGGGCAGCGGCCGGCGCGAGTTCGTCGCGGGAGGCTGGCAGCGCGAGGCCCGAAGCAGAGCTGTCCTTTCCACGTCCCCGCAGGCGCTGAGCGGAGGAGCCAGCCGCTTCCCTGCAGTCAGCCCGCGGCGGTTTGCCGGCGAGGATCTCCCGGACAGGGCGTCAGCACAGGCCTGGGCCTCAAAGGCCGAACCGCGCGGGCAGCGCCCGGGCCTTTGGCCAGCAGACCGTTCACCCGACCCCTCAGGGCCTCCCCAGAAACCTGGTACCGCCCCTCCGGGAGGCGCCGTGGGCGCGGGTGAGACTGTCCGCCTCAAAACCGCCAGCCAGCCGAGCCTTCCTTGTGAGGAGGGGCGGACACATTAAGACCACCTTTGTGCGGCTGATCATTTCCACAGCGGGCTGTTGAACCTAATGAACAGAAGTCAAGTCCGGATGCTACAGATTCCGCTTCTCTAAACCGATGTTTCTGGCCACCGAGCGCAGGAAGCCGCTTGCGAACACACAGCGACCTACGCGGGCCAGAGGTCGGCGTGGCTGGGGGTGAACGCAAGGACTTGAAAAGCAGTGGTCGAGAGTGACAGTACTTCCACGAAGGGCGCACCTGACTTCGTACAAAGGACGCCGCTACACAAAAATACAAAGTATTGGCACCAGTTTTTATTACACTAATCCATTTTAGACGATTCCAACTTCCTCTGCAAAAGAAAACAAAATTACAGTTGATACCCGGTTCACCAATGCTTCTGTTCCCGAGCAATTTGCTTCATGAGCAGAGGACTCAGCACAAAGCTTCTTCTGCTCACAACACTGGGCACCAGGTGAAAACCGTGACTGTGTCTTCCCGGCCTGACACGCGGCCATGGCTCCCGGTCCAGACGGTGGCTCCAGACAGACCTGTGCATACTCCCTGTGACGTTTTTTAATGGGCTCTTATTACTCAATCCACTGTGGTTCCAAAGAAAGTGCAGAGTGGAAGGAGCATTACAACGGCTTTCTCGTGCGGGGTTAACTGAGAAGCGCTGGGTGAGACCTGGCGGGAAGGAGAGACCTCCAGCGACACAGGACACGGACTCAGAGGGCCGCGGAGGACCCTGAGCCCTCCCTGACCATCTCACAGCCAGCCCTGGAGAACAAAGCGAGATCACGGGCAAGGGCCCGCTGTACCGGGCCGCAGACGGGTAAAAACTTTGTCGACTGACCTCAAACCTGACAGATAAACTTCACACAACAATTCAGAACTCAGTTGTTAACATAATTTATCATATCTAGTTTCCTCTTTGGTCACAGAGGTGTGATTCAACTTACTGGTCCACCATTGCTATTAGCCAGGGATCCTTGAACAGGGAGAAAAACTATGAATTCATGAGAAATGGAAGCCAGGTTTAATTTTATCCTTTCTGTAAGACCGAGTCTTAATCATATAATTAGTCTTGTTTGGATGTCCTGAGTACAGTCTGAAATGCCATCTGCTAGGGCGGGCTCAGAGGACGACGCTGGCGCTGTGCTGGACTAGGGGGTCTGCGATTTCCCTGCAGACCCAGAATTTGATGTGTAGACAGAATGTACAATTTTACAATCTCCTGAGCCAGAACAGGATTTAACATTAAATCAGAACTGCACTCAAATTGTCAAAAAATGTTCAATAACACTGCAAATCATATTCAGCTAAACTAGCTGGCAAAGGAAGCATGACGAAATGGAGAAACAGAGCGTGCGGACGCCGTGCTATCTCCATGTTTTCAGGGCTCACGCCCGGGGGCTGCTGCGTGCGAGGCGGCCAGCGTGGTCTCCCTGCGCGGGGCTCGCCCGAGGCCGAGCCGTCCATCTGACCGCGTGGGACGCGGTCGGCTTCGGCTTGGGTTTGTTAGCGCTCTTCCCAGCAGGCAGGGACGCGGCGGCAGCAGGGGGCGGATGGGGCGGCTCGGCTGGCGGCGGGCGTGCTGCGCCCGGCCCGAGCTCGGCCCAGCGGGACGCATGGCGGCCGGGGCTCCCGGAGCGGCACGGTCCAGCCAGCAGAGAGGTCTCGAGTATTTGCTGCCACCAGAGGGAATCATTAAAGGCCAGGCAAGAAAGCGCTGTGCTTATGCACTCTCTGGAGCTGCTTGACAGGACTCTGAGCTTCTTAGAAGTTAGTGGGACATCTGGGCAAAAGATGACAGCTCTCAAATGAACTGGTTTATCAGAGGGAAAATCAGCAGTCAGAAAAATGAACCGACCGATATGGAAAAGCATTTTTTTTGTTGTTTTGAGACAGGGTCTCGCTTTGTAGTTCAGGCTGGCTCTGAGCTCACTATGGAGCCCAGGCAAGCCTCGAACTCAGCCATCCTCCTGCCTCTGCCTCCCGAGTGCTGGGATGACAGGCCTGAGCCACCACGCCCGGCATGGAAAAGCATTTTAAGAGGCTGAAAGTAACAGTCCGTCAATACTAGAAATACTAACAAAAATGACCACTTTAAAAGTAAAGATGAGGTAAACTGCACTCTTTTCCATGAGTACAGAGAACAGATTCGTGACTGCGGCCTGAACTGCTCTGGCTGCTTTCAATGTGTTAAGACTGAAGCAACCTTATGAGGGAAATTCTAGTATTTTCCTTCTAAAGTCGAAGAAACTGAGGCACTTTGCTCTGGGCAGACTTGAGCCCGGACAGCCTGGCTCCAGGCTTCATGAACTGTGCTGTCTTATCACAGATGTAACATGTAGCTTTGTGTGCAGTGGGGACAGAGCTCAGCCGTACATTCCCATGTCAGCACGTGACCTCCGGTGCTGTCACTCACGGGCTGCATTCCACTTCAGCGGAATTTGAACAATAGTTGATGATTTTTAGCATCGTGTTGTACTGCCTATATAATTCATAGCAATGAAATTAGTTTACTTTGCTCTTTTTATATTCTGAATATGTAAGGTTACAGCGCTTGTGCCACTAAATTACTGTTTTTGATGACTATTAGACTGATTAGGAATTGGTTAGAGCGTGGAGGTGCTTTCTGGAAGAATCTTATTGCTACGCCCTACCTGCTAGTAGTATAGTAGCTGGCTCCCTGACTTTGTATTCCAGCCAGGCCTCCTACTTGGCTAATGAAACGTGAGGTCAAACGGCTACACTGAAACAGCACTGCTTTGCTTGACCTGCAAAATATTAATCTTTTACCACCAGATAAACAATAGTAATTACATGGAATTTGGTTTAGAAGGGAGATTATTTTCCAACAACTCTGCCCCATCAGCCTGAGCCCTGGATCCACAAGCCACGGCCCTAGGGCACTCGGGGTGACCGCTCAGCACAGTCTAGGGGCCACAAAACCGGGTCTGAAGCCTGGGCTAAGAGAGACTGTTTGCACCCTTCCTTGGGAGATGGTACAAACGTTAAGTCCGAACGGAATGGTGCCAAGGCAGAGAAAACAGGAGAGTGTAGTTGGCGGAAGGCAGCACCTGCCGTTCTGAGAAACACGGGTCCTGCCACAAGGCAGACTCGGGTGGAGCCCAGCTTCGTGCCCTCCGAGTGGGCAGCGTGCCCAGAGAGGGCTCAGCCTCTTTACATGGAGATGCTTCGTCAAGCTGCTAGGAGCAGCGACTAGTCGTGATGTTTAGCTTAATACAAAACACAGAGAAGTTCTATCTCTGCACACGCACGCACACACACATATACACACACAGGCATACTTCTTCTCAACAGACTGCTAGAGGGTAGCAATAATTTTGAAGGATAACTAATTACACATTATTTTTATTCACCCCAAATCCTTTGTGGAAGTTTAAATCCTCATATGGGGTTTAGTCAACTTCTGCTTAATTATTAAAATTAATGTCATAATGATTCTCGGGGCTGATCTCAGAAGTAAGCCAAGCCTGAATCAATAGTAATTTTTCAGATTTTAAAGATCAGTTTGTAATAATCAGGAAAAAAAAATCCCTTTTGGCTGGTGGTAAACTAGCAATGCTCCTAGCTCCAAAAGTCAAAACGATTTTTGATAAAGACTCATGATAAAACTACACGATGTATGGACAGCAAATAACAAAGCCTGTTCCTGCAGCCTTCCCTGCAAGAGCCATGAGCCACCGTCACCACACAGGACAGAGGTGCAAATGAACGAATCTGAATTTTTTTCTGATTAGAGGTTTCCCTCCTGGCAAGATTTGCATTCTTCAGTATGTTCTTACCAGTCATAGGTGGGTAACTATATTTTAATTTAAGAAAAACGAAAGTCAGAAGAGCACCTCCCGTTAACACTAGCTGCAGCTCAAGTGCTGAATGACCATGGGTACTATGGGCGACCAAACTGCGCAACGCACGTACCACCTTGGCACGTACCACCTTGGCACGCACCACCTTGGCACACACCACCTTGACACGTACCACCTTGGCACGCACCATCTTGGCGTGTACCACCTTGGCATGTACCACCTTGGCGTGTACCACCTGGGCACGTTCCATCCACGGCGCCGACAAGCGTGACGGTGCAGACGTCGTGACTGAGCCTTGCCTTGGCGCTGAGCGGGCCCCTTCCGTCAGGTCCCTGCTCCAGGGACACGCCCCGCAGCCGACGGCTCCAATCCACTGCTGCCACACTGTCTACACCCCCAGGCCCCAGAACAACACGATGCGTGTGTCCCTGGATCTGAAGTCGGTTCCGGGACTTTCAGTTTGGGGAGCTCGCGGGAGGATCATGGGGGCCACACACAGAAGCACACGCTCACCTCGAAAGTCCAGGTAAAAGGTCCCTGAAGACTGTGGCTACGATGGCGGCAGGGAGAGCGGATGAGAGACGTGAGGGAGCCGGGACCCGCTAGGGGGTCAGGACCACGCCGACAGGGCGACACGTGAGGAGGAGGCTCGGGAGGAACCGGAGGGCGGCTGCTCCCGGGTGGGAGCACGGCGAGCGGAGAGGACCGCGGCCATGGGCCAGGCGTCGCCCCCAGCGGCTCTGAAGCGGCAGCTGCATGCGGGTCGTGGGCTGAGGAAGACGGGACCGGGCTAGAGACACGGACGCGGCGGTCTTCGGCGCATGGACACTGTTTGAAGCCACAGAACCAGTAGAGATCACACACAGAGAGGAAATAAAAACTGCGTGAGGCCAGCAGCTCTGCGGCTGAAACACGGCAGCACGGGCTGAACAGCACGTCGGGGTTCTCTGGGGACTGCACACGCATCACTGAGAATACAGAATTACAAGCACATGTGCAACAGCATAAAAGAATTTCTGAAGAATCCTTGATGTGGCCAGCTGCCAGCATAACAAAGGGCTGGTATAGGCTGGATCACTGTGGCACAAAGAATCTTACTCATTTAAAAGTGAGCAGATCCTAACACTCCAATGACGGCGGCTGTTTATGCACCGGGACTGCTACACTCACACAACCACAAGAGCCTTGATATCTCTACCTCACGGACTTCATTTTCTTTAACTGCTAGCCATATGGCAGTTTAATTTGCTAAAGTACAAAGTACACCCCTTAGTGAGAGAAAAGAAATTTGTAAGAAAAGTAAAATGTTATTGCTTATTTTGAGCTCTCTAGAGTAAGCATAAATCCACGTTTGCCTATACAAGTATAACATAATGATTTTTATAAACCAATTTGTTGAGACAATAACTATAAAATTTCTGATTGAATCACCAAGTGCTTAAAGAGTTTAAACATTTACATGTTTGGTAGTCATGGAAAACAGGCAGAAGTCCAAAAATGTTATGGAAAAACGGTTTATAAAATGCGGTGCTGTCAGTGATTGCTAACATTTTCAGTACAGTACCTCAATAAAAGGGGTGAAACGCAACCATCACATACATGTCTTGCCACAAGGGATCTTCTACAGTCTGCTTCTCTCTGAGCTGTGTTGAAGTCAGCGGTCTTTACACTCTGTGGCTTTTTCTGTCTAAGTCACCTCTCGGCCTTCTGGGCGGAGTGCTTGCCGGGGCTGAGGCCCGTTTTCGCATTTCGGGGTGAGTTCGCCTCTTGATACCTGCACGCACACTCCTCCAAACAAGGCCAGCCTGTAGCACAATCTGGAAGAGCGACGGGCTTGAAGACCGAGATTTCTGGCGCCCAGCACGCCCAAGCTCCTCACGCGTTTTCTGCGGACATGGAGTGTGCCGCCCTTTGTGAATGCTAACGGAATCCCCGAGAGAGAAAGTTAAAGGGAAGAGCCGGAGTTTGGCTCCCAGTCTCAGGCGTCCAGGTCCTCGGCCAGCGGGCTCCTCTCGCCTCGGGCCAGAGCTGAGGCGGCACGCCAGGCAGCACCGGGGGACACGGCGTCTACCACGGCAACCGGACACCCACAGGAGGGCGCGAGCGCGGCCCCCGGCCTCCTTCCCAGAGCCGGCCGCAGCCAGCCAACGCCTTCCACTGGGCGCCTCTCGCTGAAGTTCCGTCTCCCAGCAGCACCACCGGGTGTGGACCGGGTACCGACAGACGAGCCTCTGGAGAACACGGACGGTCTGGAGTGTTCCCTGGCCCGACGTGGTGTCTCCACAGCAGCTCCTACTCCGGGAACGGGAAGCTCCTCTGGGTGACAAACCCCGTCCCTTGAACCTGCCCTCCAGACGTCTTGCTTCTTCTTTCTTGTAACTGAACCCGACGGACCAATGTCTCTACTACTGCCCGCTGGCCTTCTCGGAGAGGCTTTCTTAGTGTCATTGCCCAAACACCCCTCAGCACCATGAGATGATTTCACATACAATTTCCCACATGTTCTTTCTGACTTACCTTCTTAGAGGATCTTACAAATTTGAGTACCAATTTCTATCAATGAGATTCAGTTCTTAGAAATACAAAGTTCATTTTAGATGTTTTTGGACCTTTTGATGATTTATAGAAGGTTGGTTATTGTCTTATGAGTTAAACTGACAGGACCTACTTGATAATTAGGGCAATTTTAGCCCAATTCTTTAAATTCAGAGTTTATCATCTGAGTAGTCACTGATTAGCTGCACTCTGCGTACAGTAATTATTTTACTGGTTGATTCAGTCTGGAGTCTGCAGGAGCAAGCTCTCCCCACATCAAGAAGACAGCAAGAGCACACGTTCTGAGGCCACCACAGAGCAGGGTTCAGTTATGGAAGCCTCCACGCGGAGAGTCACAGCGGGGTCACAGCAGCGGAGCGGAAGGTGTGGCGCCTCGCGGAGACGGAAGATTCGCGTGAGGAGGGATCCGAAAAGCAGGTCCAAGCACATTCTATCAGGTCTCTTCTTCCTACATAGCAGCCCCTGTGTTCCGGGGGAATGAATGTGAAAACGCATTTCGCTTTCAGCTGAACGGTTCCAGTTCTGCCTGGCCCAGGCGAACGCGGCCGGCCCAGCGCTGGCTTGTGATGCGGGTGGCGACGGGCCCAGCACGCTGGCTCTCGTCGGGCCCTCCGGACGCTGAGGAGCTGTCTGCCGGTCGGTGAACACACGGGAGAGGCGAAGACTGACCCAAGCCGCCTTCTCCTGTACTCTTATAACACTTTCCAGGTTTCCACGTGTTTTTTCTTACTCTGAATTTACTGTGAAAAACCTATTTTCCAGTGAATAATGCTTTTGTTTTCATTGCTGCTTTAAAAACATACGGCACTTCCTAATTCAGTTTTGTTCTCAAATTGTAAAAAATGCCAGAAGATGTTCTAAGTATAGACAGCTGAGTCCCTGCCCCGCTCCCGCCCGGGGACGCTGGGCTCCTGATCTCACGGTGATCCCGTGACCGAGCCACCTTCCATCGGGGACACACGGGTCGGCACTAGCAACGCTGGGCCTGAACCACAAGTTCAGACTCCAAGGTCAGAAAATTTCTACATACGGCATGGCGTGTTCCTAGCTTTGGGTCTCTCTGGTTTACTTGGCTTTGTCAGACAACAGGGACTTTTTAGCTGTATTTTTCAGGCAGGATAGTGTAAGAGACGATGGGCCAGCTGGTGCCGAGTCTGGGGCGGGCGGGCTGCACACAGGACACACGCACCGCTCCAGCCAGCTGCACGCCACGTACACTGCCCGGGGCTGGCTGGAGGGGCCAGAGCGATGTGAGCGCACCGGAGACACACCACATCCGCGGTGAAGACGCCGGAGGGGTCACTCTGCACTGGAGGTCCAGCTGGGCCAGCTCCTCACCTGCAGACCACGCAAGGTGAGAGCAGAGGACGAAACGGTTGAGCAGCTGGCTCTAACGAAATGAAAATTCACGGGCATTCACTCAGAGAAGCCTTTCAAATGAGAAGAGAACAAAAATAAAATTCATCCAAGCACTATCAGATGACGAAGGCTAGTTGGATTTAGCAATCAGAAGACGGTACACATGGAATAAAATATTCTGTTCATAGAAATCGTAGCAAAAAACCTTCCAAGTAAGGAAAGAATACAACATACAGGTAAATAAGACAAATACCAACTAACTACAACAAGCCCCCCCCCCCCCGCCCAGTCCCAAACCCTCACGAAGATGCTCCCTGTGGCATATCGTAGTTAAAATTCCAGAGATCCAATGTAAGGGCAGAATCTTAAAAGCGGTAAGAGAAGAGAAAAAAGCGACACATAGGTGAAAAGCCATCAGGGTTACAGCGGACTTTTCAATATAAACTTTAAAGACCACGGGCAGAGCTTAGAGGGCAGTGTTTCAAGGCCTAGAAGAAAACGATTTCCAGCCCAGATTAATATATCCTATAAAACTGCATTCCAAACTGATGAAGAAACAGGGGCATTCCTAGACAAGGAACATTTTAAGATACAGTCGAACACCTCATCAGCACTTACAAAAAATACTGAAGAATATCCTAAACTGAAATCATGTAGCCAACAAAGCCAAAAAGTCAGATGGAATGAATATATGAAACACAGTGAATATTTGAAGAAAAAGAGAAAAACAAGAGTCTATAACAGAAAAGAACACAATGGCAGGAATAAATTAGTACCTTTCATTAATAATTCAAGATAAATGGCCTCAAGTCCCCTTAAAAGACACAGATTTCTGGAGTGGACTGATAAACAGAAGCCAAGGCCAGGGACGCACTCGGTGGTGCCGCAGGGGCCTGGGAGGTGCAAGGTCCTGACCAAGAAAACAACCACAGAAGCAGAACAGCTACAGCAAAGCCCGGAACCCAACGCGCTGGTGCAGTCAGGGAGCTCATCTAGTCCAAAAGGAAACGCGTGTACTAAAAGTCAGAGGACGGGAAACAGTGCGTGTACGTAATTCCAAAAGCAAGTAGCGGCAGCAATTTTATTCTCAAAGTAAAATTTAAGCTAAAGCAGTGGCACAGATGGTCACTAGGTATTAGGGGAAAAATTCAATAAGAAGAGATAATTGCAAATATACACACCAAATATCAGGACACGTAACTTCATAAAACAAAAACTGCTGCACATAAAAAGATCAAATAAATAGGAACACTGATGTTTTCATGGAGAGACTATTATGTACCACCAGAGTTCTAGAAAGAGTAGAACTGAATTCAAAGCTCCGGGGTTGAATCCTAGCTCCTCTCTGGTGTCGTGAGCAAGAAGACACCTAGTTTTCTCCGCTACTGAAGAAGGCACAACATCTCCTTTACAGGGTCACTGCAACTTAACAGGGTATCGAGGTAATACAGGAAAATACTTGGCACACGACACATACTCATTATGGGAGGACAGAACCCTTTTCTATAAATGTAGAAGTACAGTTTTTCTACTACTCAAACATGCTAACTACAATACAGTCACAGCCGAAGAGTAGATTCAATATTTAAAAATTCTTAACAAGGGCAGGGGATGTAGCTCAGAGGGTCTGGTGCCCACCTTGCAAGCACAAGTCCCTGAGTTCAATCCCTGGTTAAAAAAAAAAACTTAACTGCTTTGCTACTTTTAGCCTTCTAAAACAATGCCTTATTATCCTATATAAGAAGCTAGAAATTTCTATGGAAGAGAAAGTGAGGGAATCCTATACCAGGTGAATAAAATTTAAGATGCAAAACATTTGGCTATTTCTGAGACCTAGTGAATACGTGTTCTCACACTCCAGAGGCAAACTCCTGCAGCTGACGACCTAATTCTCCTAACGCGGTACTTGCAGTGGTCTTTATCTTTTCAACTATCAGAGAAAAAAACAGAACATCATTCTCAATACAGAAATCTACAACTTGGACATCACTGATTATCTAATTCAGTGCAGAAGTTTCTGTACAAAAATAATTGGATTTCTATGCTCTGATACTTCCCAATTTTCCTTAAGAAATCTCTCTAAAAAGCACCCCAACGATCCAAAGTACATTACTTGCCTGATGGGTGTTCTACAAATATTCACAGATCGGTAGGTATTAATTTGAATAATAATTAGTTCATATCAACAAAACAGTCAGGTCCACATACAGAAAAACAAAAAGGTCTCTGGGTTTTTAGGAATAAAGGGAAGGTCCAAATTATTATCTTCTCTTTCCATCCTGTGCCTCGGAATTGTGGATTCTCTAATCGTCAGTGACTGCTTCACATTCGCTGTAGACATACCTGAATAACTTTGAAAAGTATTCCTTAATTTTATAACAAAGAAAGTCAAGCAATTTTTAAATAATGGACTATACCATTGTGTTAATGGCCTTTCTGGAACTAGCAATCTCTTTCCAATTTTACTATATTGTAGTTAAAAGCAATTATCTGCTTGCTTTATTTTTTTTTTTGCTTTTGAGACAGGGTCTCGCTTTGTAGTTCAGGCTGGACCTGAGCTCGCTATGGTGCCCAGGCAAGCCGCCGCGAACTCAGCAATCCTCCTGCCTCTGCCTCCCGAGTGCTGGGATGACAGGCGTGAGCCACCACGCCCGGCATTGTGGTATGCGGTGTTGATCGTTGGTGGGTGTGTCTCCGCGCCCAGCATTATATGTGGTTACCACGGATCGAACTCAGGACCTTGAGCTTGCGAGGCAGGCACCGGAACCACTGAGCTAACCCTCCGGCCCTGCTTGCTTTAATTTTTATTTAGTTTTATTTTATGAGCAAACTGAGTAGCTAATAATACTGAAATATTCTCAGCATGTACTACAAATACTTGAAGGAGTTTATAAAGCATCATCATACATGGATATAGAAGTTTAACAAAGTTTTTAAATGAATTAAGGAAGAACTAGGAAAAAAAAATTTAAGAAAGAAAATAAATTAGCCAAATAAGTTTTTGTAGCTCCTTTAATTATACTGAGAAATTCCAGAAAAGTACAGAGGTCATGAAAGTAGAAGCATTTCAGACAATAAGACAAATCATTTGCATACATACATTTTATTGACATTTTAGTTTTTTTTTTTTTTGAGACAGGGTCTCGCTTTGTAGTTCAGGCTGGCTCTGAGCTCGCTATGCAGCCCAGGCAAGCCTCGAACTCAGCAATCCTCTTTTCTCCGCCTCCCGAGTGCTGGGATGACAGGCGTGAGCCACCACACCGGGCGCTGTGGTATGTGGTGTTGATGGCTGGTGGGTGGGAGTCTCCACGCCCAGCATTGTATGTGGTCACTGGGATCGAACTCAGGACCTTGCGCTTGCGAGGCAGGCGCCGGAACCACTAAGCTAATCCTCCGGCCCTTAGTTGTTTTTACTTTATTTTATTGTTTTTGAGACAGGGTCTCGCTTTGTAGTTCAGGCTGGCCCTGAGCTATCTATGTAGCCCAGATAAGCTTCAAACTCACAGCAATCCTCCGACCTCTGCCTCCCAAGCGCTAGCACGACAGGCGTGAGCCACCACGCCCAGCATTGTGGTACGTGGTACTGGAGATTGAATTTGGGACCCTGCACTTGCGAGGCAGATGCCAGAATCACTGCACTAAATCCTGGGCCCGACACTTTAGTTTTGATGACGAAAATACTCATGACTTTGTAATGAATCATTGCTCATGAATTAAGAACATTCTGAAGTATTGGGAGATTTCATATGTTCCATCTTATAACCTCACTTATATAAATGGCTGAGTTATATTCTATTTCTAGAGATTAAATTCATAGTTCGATTCATGAAGAAAATGACTTGATTGATTCACAGTGTCTTTAAAGAGCAGAAATAGAAAACAAGCATATGCCAGATCCCATAGAGCCCCTTAAATATAGTGGTACATTATTAGATCAAAGTTGAATTAGTAGTATAATAGTGTTTCTGTTTTGTTTTCAACAGATTAACGAAAACCTATAAGTCCAAATGCAGGAAAAGTTTCATAATATGAGAATAATTCTCCATTACATCTGCATTTCATATTCAAATTACATAAATAAGCGATGAATCCAAGCTATTTCTATCCTTAAAATCAAATAATGCATGGTTACATTCCAGAATCTTATCAAGAAGCATCGTGAAACAATCATCAAGATATCTATTCTTTTGGCCAACTACTATATAACAGGTCACCAGAGACAATACAGTTCACCTAACTGACTTCTGACAGTCTGCATGTTCGGATGGCTTTTAGGACGTCTTATATTCTGTAGGTGCTCGCTAGGATTACAACAGAAGCAAATGCAAAGTCGAAGATACAAGAAAACTGAAAAGATCCCTCGGTAGCCCTATGCAGAGCTCTGGCTTATCCTCAGACTGGGAACCAGCTCCCGCGGTCTGGGGTCGCGAGCGTCTCCACGGCTCGTGGCGCGTGTTCGGGCCTAACAAGGGACACCGTGCTGCGAGGTTCAGCGTGCCGTGTTCTCTTTATTCCGTGTCAGCCGGTTCCGTGGCTAGGAGAGCACTTAGCTGCTTCTGCGCGCAGGAAAGGAACAGCTCCAGACTGCACAGGCTTCTCTGCCGGGCGACCTGGTCAAGCTGTTGGGGAGAAAAGCCAAGGTGAAGGGAAAGAAGATTATGTCACTAAAACTTCCCTAGAAGCATTTTCAGATGAGACGGTTTAGAGCGTCCTACTGAGCGGCGCTGGGGTCACCATTTCTCCTGGCCTAACATCTAGGATACGATATTTTATAACTGACCCTGGTATTCAGCTGCTGGAGAAATATCGTGTATGTGAGCAAAGTATCTTTAGAAAATATTAAATGCTGCTTCTTAATGTATGTAACAGACCAGATGTCCATGAAGATCATATAAACTTCACAGATGGATATAACAAAATTTATAGTATAGAAAAACAGCGGAAGTACATCATCACAAGGTTGAGTAGAACAAGGACTAAGGGAGAGGGTAATTTCCTAAAATTACATAAAGTTTTTGAGAAAGGCATGTTTTAGAAAGGAAAAATAGAATTTTTAAAAAGTCATTTCAATATATGTTACAATTTATTCAACTTGGTTCTCCTGTTACAGTAGCTATCTTTTATTTGGATTATTTCAATGTATCAGAACCAAATACATACAGTAAAGGAAAAGCTAAGTAGTTTTTTTGTTATAGATAATAAAGAACTTTCAGAAGGATGAAGATTAGTGAATACATGAAGAAACTTCCAAGTCTCTAAAAGTAAAAACAGGTCAAGTGACCACGTGCTGTCTACACATCATGGAACAGTGGGAGAATTCAAGAGGAAACCATATAAATTACATTTCAAAGTGTATGCCTGTCGTATGTATAATGAAGTTCATATACTCTTCCTGCAAAACCTCCTCCCAACGAAAGCGGGGAAAAGGCAAATCCCAACAACAGTTCTTTCTTGTTGTATCTACTCGGGCGAGCGGCTGACACTGCAAACGGCTGAAGAGCTGCACAGCCACGGCCCTGACGCGCGCGGAGCCTCTGGGACGCACGCAGCCAGCGGGCGCGGCCCGGCGACCGACTCCTCAGCCTGGCACCCGGGGTGCACAGTCCGCACAGAAACAGGGTTTCTGCTCCCTTTTTGCTCGTCTCTTTACCTTCTTTCTCTACTGAGTGACACCTTTAATATTGCTTCTGATTTACAGACTTTTTTGAACATTTCTGTCCCAAGAATCCAGATCTCATCTGTCGTGCTCACTGCAGTGCAACTGCCGTCTCAAAGAGGGTCTGGCACACGCTGCACACTGCGTGTTTGCTGAGAACGAAGGCGTCGATACGCGCGTGAGCTCGGCACGGCACAACAGATCTTCTCTGGATGTGAACTACGGGAGCACA
This sequence comes from Thryonomys swinderianus, assembly GCA_004025085.1. Classification (NCBI taxonomy): domain Eukaryota; kingdom Metazoa; phylum Chordata; class Mammalia; order Rodentia; family Thryonomyidae; genus Thryonomys; species Thryonomys swinderianus. Next base: position 4,614 of record PVIC010032521.1, on the reverse strand, counting down.
CTCCACCCGCAGTGAGGGAGGAGGAAAGACGAGGTTTTGAAAGTCATTTTGACACATGCAGGAAAGATCCCAAAGTTCATTATGCACAGCTTTTAAACTGCTCTACACTTGATCAAAACTCCAGCAGTACAGGGAGACCTCCTGCTCGGTCTCCGCCGCTCCCAGGGGGTTCGGTCTGCTTGTGCTGGCTTTCCATGCACTTGGAAACAAGCTTTTCTTTTTTTCTATACCAGAAATAGAACTCAGGACCTTGTGCTTGTGAGGCAGGCGAGGTGCCACTGAGCTACGTCTCTGGCCCTGGAGATAAGCTTTGCCAAGTGCTTGGCCCCGATCTGGTAACTGTTGTATGAACAGTAGAATTCACACATTCACTTCATTCCACTGCCATCTCTGGACTTTGTCTCATTCAAAACTGGAAAGGATAAATATATTTGAAAAGAAAAAGAAAGCACATGTATATAGAGGGTGGGGATTGTGGGGTGGGGTGGGATATGGGTAAAAATGAGAACTAACTCGTGTCAGACTGGTACAAATTCCCCAATGTTGAGTGTGATTGTGAGCTATATATAAAATGTACCAATAAAGAATTCAATTTAAAAAAATAATTGTTTGACAGTCAATAATTTACTTAACCATTCTCTCATTAACAGATACGAAGATCTCTCCGAACTTTATTGTTTTTGAAGCAATGAGGAAAGTTAAAATAACGAATACACACCCTTCAGGAATGTTGGAGGGTTTCTCTCAGGCAGACTCTGGTATGTAGATTTCCTGTGTGTGAGATCTGTACCCTGAGCCCTGCAACAGACTTGACCGAACACGTCCAGTGTGAGCAGACCTCGGAGCAGTCCCAACCGCTAGGCGTGAGCGGCCAGCTTTCCATCGTATACTTACAATTTAGCAGAGGTAATTGATGCAGTACCTTAATATTTACTTAAAAAGCATTCCGTGTAACGACGTTTAGATTATTCCTCGCACTTTGCTCTGATATTCAATACCGTAACGAGCGTCCTCGGCACATTCCTGTGTTCATGTGCTCATCCGTGTTGGAGGCGAGGCTCGAGCCAACCAAGCACAGCTGCAGTGCTGCTCCCAGCCGCCGTCGGGCTCCCGGTGCGCAAGTCTGACGCTGGGGTCTCTTCTCTCTTGATAATACATCGATCTCTACACTAACACTAGCGTGATTGCTAGAGTGTAGAGTAAGTCTTAATATGTCACATACTCTCCACGTACAGCATTTCACAACAACATTAGCAGATACTTGTAACAAAGTTAATTTTTAGAGGGAAGCGAGCACACTAGAGTCACAGTATTTTTTCATACAACGCACGCTTCGAGCTGCACACGTGGCTACGCTGGGAGGGCGAGTCAGCGGGAAGGGGCGTGGGGTGGCTCACAGGCCTGCTCACCACATTCCCCGCGAGTCCGCGGGCCCGGGCTCGCTCGGGCCATCCGAAGCCTTCCCGAAATTCCTCGGGACCGTCAGCAGCTCCGTGAAAACACACCTGACCTCCCGCCTTCGCAGCGACGGGCCTCAGGACGAAGGGACTCTGCTGAGGCCCGGCCCTTTAACGCGTGACTAGCGCTCGGCCTGGGCTGCTGCGCACACCGCTTGGCTCACGCCCAGATTCGAGTTCTGCGCTTTGTAAACGAGGGTGCGCCCGGGTCAGAGGCGCCGCGCACTCCAGGCCTTGTCTCCGCGCCTGCTCACCTGCAGTCACCGGCATCTCCGGCATCTCCGTACCTTCCGCCACGCGCCCCCACCGCCCCGCGGGTGCGAATCCGCCCTGAAACGGGCCCTCAGCAGCCGGCAGGAGCCCCGGGGCGGCGGCAGGGGCGGGCGGCTCTCCTCTGGGGGCGCCGGCTCCGCTTACCGACACGCGCACCTCAAACCCATGTTCTTGGCTAACTCCTGAATTTCAAGTTTCTGTTTTATTAGGCATGATCTTATTACCCTTCAGGGAAAGAAGAATTTGGGGAAATAGTCAACTTTTTTTCTCCTCGAAAATGGGGCTTAATTCCGGATTTGTGACTTTCACCTCAGAGTGGACCAAACCTTTGTCCTCTGTGACACAGCACTGACAAGTACCATGTCCACAACAGTTATGGCTATTTTTCTGGATATGGAGCTTTGCTTCATAAACTCATAAATACACAAGAAACTCCTGGGAATTCTGAAGTTGCCGAATTAGATACCCTGCCTTTGTAAATCCCTTTTCCATCTTTATTATCTGTTCAGCTCGGTGGCAACCCGCTGAAAGCCAATTCAAAGTACACTACTTAGTCAAAGCAAGTTTAGCAGGGAAAGACAGTATCAGGCTTCCCAATAATTTGATATATTTGATTTACCTTTCCGTTAGTGTTTCACACCACGGCAAAAGAAGTAGAAAACAAGACATCTCTTGACTTTAGCTTTCATTTCTTAGTCATCAAAATCCAACACGAAGGATGGTCACTTGTGGACACTCTGGTTTATTTCAATGGAGTTTTCCATTCAAACCAGTGTTCTCGAACCCCTTAAATCTTGACGTATTACTTTTTTTTTTTTTTTTTTGAGACAGGGTCTCGCTTTGTAGTTCAGGCTGGCCCTGAGCTCACTATGGAGCCCAGGCAAGCCTCGAACTCAGCAATCCTCCTGCCTCTGCCTCCCCAGTGCTGGGATGACAGGCGTGAGCCACCACACCCACCACTGTGGTATGTGGTATTGATGGCCGGTGGGCGTGAGTCTCCACGCCCAGCATTGTATGTGGTTACGGGATCGAACTCAGGACCTTGCGCTTGCGAGGCAGGCGCCGGAACCACTGAGCTAACTCTCTGTCCCTCAGTCTATTTGTTTTATAGATATGATAATAGATTCTCTGGGTAATGAATAGACTGATTTTACATCCTTTGTATACCCTCTGATACTAAAAAAAATCTATCACTTCAACAGGCATTTCGATGAATTGGTTTCTGTCTGCTCAAGAGTAAGAATCCCAGGGGGCGCGGCAGCGCCTGCGTGTGCTCCCAGCACCGGAAAGGCGGAGGCAAGAGGGTCCCCGGGGTTGGAGGGCGGCGCGGGCTGCACAGTGAAAAAGAATTTACCACAAGGAGAGGAACTAGGGCTCCGTGTCTTGTGCGTGTGCGGCAGAGACTCTGCCCAGAGCACGGGCTGAGGCCGGGCTGCCCCGCTGGGACACCCACGCTGCCCTCGCCGCGCGTGGCCAGGAAGGAGGCCGGGGACAGACTCCGAAGCTTCCCGCGCTCACGTAACTGTCCACAGCAGCCTTGACTTAGGAAAGCGTCGCAGAAGAGTTGCTGAACGTGACCAGCGAGTCAGCATGAAGGAATGCTCATGTTTACTGTGGTATTTCAACAATTTTGTGTCACCTCCATCCCACCTTTTCTCCTGTATCCTTAAATTCTGCTCCTCATCGCTGCAGTTCAAGAAAATTGAGATTTATCTGTAGCATTACTGGTCGCATTAATGGAAGTTCGCCAGTGTTTATTACTTGTACACTCACCAGAAAGGGTTTCTCTTAAAAGTCTTTTCTTCGTTTTTTCAAGAAAGTAAACTTGAGCCGAAAGGGCTACACTGTATGTGAAGAGGAAGGACGGACACAGAATCCCCTCTCTGGGAATATAACTTTGCCATTACTGTAAATCATGTTGAAAGAGAGTTTGAATTAGCGTCAGGATAACAGGGTTGCACAAAACGCATGTTCAGGACAAGTCGCCTGTAACGGTGTGGCCTGAGCGACGGCAGCACCAGGTGCCACCCGCGCCCATCAGCACGCACAGCCAGGGCGCGCGGCTCTGACCCTCGGACTCTGAAGGACATTTAACATCGCTTTGGCCTAAAAACGTCAACACCGAGAGCAGCGGTGCAGCTCGCCCGCGCGCAGGAGCAGAGTCACAGACGCGCTTCCGGACGACGACCGGGCAGAAGGACTCCACGCCCCGCTGGCCGCAGCGAAAGGCCATTTTGCCTCGGGGCGGTAGAGTCCCCGCTCTTGAGGCATGGAAGCTAGCTCTGCCTTTGCACCCAAGCGCGCAGAACGCCCGGGAAGGACGGGACAGTCACTTCCACTCGCGCGGAGTCAGCGTCTGGCCCCCGGCGCCGCCCTGGGCACGGCCTCGCTCAGCGCAGCGGGCGGCAGGCGTGGCACCGCCGAGGCCAGCTGCCAGCCGGACTCAGTTCCGCTCGGCAGCCCTCCGCCTGGGCTGGGACTGGCCCTGCAGCGCGTGGTGAGCTCGTCAGGACGTACCAGAGCGCGTGGGGCCCTCAGGGCGCAGCCCGCGTGGTTCCTGTGTCGGAGACGCCGAGAGCTGAGGCAGCGTCGTGAGAACAGGACAGGGCTCCGGGGCAGACGCGATGCCGAAGCCTAAGGAGCGGCGTGCTTTTGCTCGAGTGGGTGAAAAGTTCGTCATTCAGGGCTCGCCTCATCCGGACGGGGGTTCGGAAGAAGAACGGGCCGAAGGACGCCCCGGCTCTCGGTCGAGCTCCTCCCGCGGACGCGGTTGCACCCAGCCCCCTCTGTGGCAGCTGCTCGTCGAGCGCTTCCGACGGGCTAGACGCAGGTGCAGCCGGTCAGCGAGCCCGGGAGGAGCGCGACGCCCTCCGCTGTGCGCCGG
>PVIC010032520.1:10483-20747 GCA_004025085.1 Thryonomys swinderianus | reverse complement strand
GTATCTTTGTCAGTTCTATAAAATGTGAGTTTCTAAAGATTCTTAATATATCCCCTCCCCAAAAGAAAACAGATTTGTGTGTTGAAACCCACCTTTTAGAATCTCTTCTTGGATTGAACACATATAAATGTGGTCCATTTTATTTTCTGTTTACTTTTTTTTTTTTTTTGAGACAGGGTCTTGCTTTGTAGTTTAGGCTGGCTCTGAGCTCACTATGTAGCCCAGGCAAGCCTTGAACTCAGCAATCCTCCTGTCTCTGCCTCCTGAGTGTTGGGATTACAGGCGTGAGCCACCACGCCTGGCACTGTGGTATGTGGTACTGATGGCTGGTGGGTGTGAGTCTCCATGCCCAGCATTGTGTGTGGTTACCAGGGATCGAACTCAGGACCTTGCACTTGCGAGGCAGGCGCCGGAACCACTGCGCTAACCCTTCGGCCCTTTATTCAAGATTTTAACAAAATGATCCCCAAAGTAATATAAACTTAGATACTTTTTTTAAAAGTCCAAGTGTAAAATTTCAACAAAAAATGTTTTGATTTCTTCCTAAAGTCAATATTCAGTAAACAAGTCAGTTCTACAAATCATAAGTACCATTTTCCTTCTTAAATTCATTATATTTTCTGAGACATGTTACAAACTGAGTTCTTATGCTTGTATCCAGCCCTTTTTATTTAGCTCAGTGATTCTGCTGTCTGCCTGAGTTTGATCCCTGGTACCATATACCACAATGCCAGGTGTGGTCGCTCATGTCTGTAATCCGAGCATTCGGGAGGCAGAGACAGGATTGCTTAAGAGTTCAAGGTTAGCCTGGGCTACATAGTGAGCTCAGGGCCAGCCTGAACTACAAAGGGAGTCCGTGTCTCAAAACAACTAAAAAAGAAAAAATTACTTAGAGCTAAGGTCTCACTTATGTTAAACTCAAACGCATGATCTGCCTGCCTCAGCCTCCCATGTAGCTGGGGAAAGCTACCTCTGGTGTTCTTCTTCCATAGCTAATGCCATTGTATTTCTCACACTCTTTGGTTTGTGGCTATTTGTTATGCTTTTGTGGTTTACATATTTGTATTATATTCAGGGTTTTAAAATGTATTTCTATTATTATCGACTTACGATATCTTTTACATAATAGACTGAATTTTTCTTTTTCTCTTTAAGTCTGATGTATAATATATATTTTGGAATAATTTCCCTATTTTTATAATCTTTTCATTTGTACCTTATAATATTCTGTAAGAGATTTTTACAACTAACACATTTGTTTTTAAATAATGCTTTATGTTTTTTTTCTGTTTCCTCCTTTTCTCTCCTTCTGTTTTATTATATTTGATTCTATACTATTTTAATTTTATCTGTGTATGGTGTGAGTCAAAGGTTTGAATTGATTGGTAGGACAACTAATTTATGGTTCCAGAAATAATTTTTTGAATAATGCTTTTCCGTTATTGATATAAAATACTGCATAGTACAGTGAAATTTCATAAAAATAGGGGTTTCCTTCCTGTGCTTTTTTCTGTTCTGTTTCACAGGGAAGCAGCGTCATGTGGTGGTTATACATGTGGACTCTGGTCTTTACCACTGTAAGCCTCTTACAGGCCTCCGTTGGGGCTTGGAGAACTTGGCTGAGTTCTCTGCCTGCATCTTCTATGGAAATGAAGATGATGTGGGGAGTAAAAGACATAATTACAGAAAGGGTGATTATTCATTTTGTGAATCTGCAACAATTCTCATTTTGTACCGACTGCCCAAGAATCCTGTTGAGTTTAACATTTGTTGTAGATTTTTCACTTTGCATGAAAACCTTTTGTAAACACTTCCACTTTGTACATCACGTCTACTTCTTCAAGGCTCCCCTGTCGTGTGTGTTTGTTGTGCCCTCTGAAAGATGATCAGCAGGTCTCCCTTCCCCCATGAGCCTTTGGGGACACTGTAAGAAGCATCTTCTGTTCCTGTGTGTGGTATGGATGGCTAAGGTCATGTGGAGGACAGGCTGTGCAGTTGTGCTGCAAGAAGCAGTGCTGAATGTTCTTGCAGTGACTGTCGTTTGGGGCTTCCCATTTTTGGATGCTGTCAACTTACAAATACTTGTTTTTATTGTTTGCCCAAGTTTTCAGAAATATACAAATCCTTTTGGCACTGATGAACTTTAAGAAAATCAGAACTGCACATGATTTTTTAAAAATTGAATTCTTTTTTTTCTTTTTTTTTTGAGACAGGGTCTTGTAGTTCAAGCTGGCCCTGAGCTCACTATGTACCCCAGGCAAGCCTCGAACTCAGCAATCCTCCTGCCTCTGCCTCCTGAGTGCTGGGATTACAGGTGTGAGCCATCATGCCCGGCACTGTGGTATGTGGTATTGATGGCTGGTGGGTGTGAGTCACCCGCCCAGTATTGTATGTGGTTTCCAGGGATCGAACTCAGGACCTTGCACTTGCAAGGCAGGCTCCAGAACCACTGAGCTAAATCTCTTGCCCTAAACTGAATTCTTTATTGGTACATTTTATATATAGCTCATAATCACACTCAACATTGGGGAATTTGTACCAGTATATGAAATGAGTTAATTCTCATTTTTTACCCATATCCTTACCCATCCGATAACCCCCACCCCCTTTATATATATGCTTTTTCTTTTTAAATCATATTTATTCTTTTCCCTCATTACTTTCCCTTTGAATATTTCCTATTTCACAAAATCTACCCTACATTCTATAACTCACTTAGATCTATCTACAGGTTCTCATACCAGAGAAAAGATAATGGTATTTACAGGTCTGTGACCTATTTATATCAGTTATTAGTGTGTCCTTAACGTGTGTCCATTTGCATATAAATGAGTCAAGCTTGTCATTCCTTATGGCAGACTGATACTCCATTTTATAAAAAAACTACATCTTTTTTTTTTTTTTTTTTGCTTTTTGAGGCAGGGTCTCGCTTTGTAGTTCAGGCTGGCCCTGAGCTCACTATGGTGCCCAGGCAAGCCACCGCGAACTCAGCAATCCTCCTGTCTCTGCCTCCCCAGTGCTGGGATTACAGGCGTGAGCCACCCCGTCCGGCATTGTGGTATGCGGTGTTGATTGTTGGTGGGCGTGTCTCCACACCCAGCATTATATGTGCTTACCAGGGATCAAACTCAGGACCTTGCACTTGCGAGGCAGGCGCCGGAACCACTGAGCTAACCCTCCGGCCCCAAAAAACCACATCTTTATCTAGTCTCCATTTGATGGTCAAGGTCTTGCTTTGTAGTTCAGGCTGTCCCTGAGCTCACTATGTGTCCCAGGCTAGCCTTGAGCTCACAGCAATCTTCCTGCATCTGCCTCCTGAGTGCTGGGATTACAGATGTGAGCCACCACACTCAGCATTGCCGTATGTGGTACCAGGGATCAAATTTGAGACCTTGTGTTTGTGAGGCACACGCTGGAAACACTGAGCTAAATCTCTGGTCCTACAGATGATTTTCTTCAGGAGGCTCACCATAGACATGAACTTGAAAAAAATCTGTTTGAAACATTGGAAATGTGGCTTAGTTTTTGGTGTACCTGCCCTTCAAGTGCGGGGTGCTGAGTTTGATGCCTGGTGTGGGGAGGATACATTTGATAATTACTGTCCACTGTGGAGGTGATACTGAAATCATTGAGCATACAATTATGAGACCCATTTACTCAAAGGTCCACATCATTTTGAAAATTGTCTTTAAAAAGATTGTGCCTGTACAGGGTAGGAGAATGTATGTTTATATTTTATTCTACGGAACATGACTTTTCATTTAGATCAAATGACTTTTTCTATAGTAATTTTAATTATGTTGGGTTCTTGGATTTCTTAAACACATGGTAAAAAAGGAATTGTTGACTTTTTTTTTTTTTTTTTTTTTTGAGACAAGTTCTCGCTTTGTAGTTAAGGCTGGCCCTCAGCTCACTATGTAGCCCAGGCAAGCCTGGAACTCAGCAATCCTCCTGCCTCTGCCTCCTGAGCTCAGGGATTACAGGCGTGAGCCACCATGCCCGGCATGGGAATTTTTGACTTTTAATATGTTACTATGGTTATGGAAGTTTTTTTTTTGTAAACAATATGATGTCAATTTCCTGTTGCAATCATTGGCCACTTAATTAATCATTCATTTACTTCCATTCAGTTCATAGAATAAAGTTAACTCCTTTATGCTATTACAATTTTTGGAAGTTTTGCTTGAAATTCTTACATGTTACCTAGAGAAATTTAAGACACAAGAACTTGAAAAGAAAAATTGTATTATATTTTATTGTTGGGCTAAATGTGATGTTGAAGGGTTGAAGGTCTTAGAATTTTATTATTGATAAAATACCTAACATTTTGGGCCGGGGATTTAGCTCAGTGGTTCCGGTGCCTGCCTCGCAAGTGCAAGGTCCTGAGTTCGATCCAGGTAACCACATACAATGCTGGGTGTGGTGACTCACGCCCACCAGCAATCAATACCACATATCACAGTGCTGGGCGTGGTGGCTCACGCCTGTCATCCCAGCACTTGGGAGGTGGAGGCAGGAGAATTGCTGAGTTCGAGGTTTGCCTGGGCTCCATAGTGAGCTCAGAGCCAGCCTGAACTACAAAGTGAGACCCTGTCTCAAAAAAAAAAAAAAAAAAAAACCTAACATTTTGATGATTTTAAAATCTTTTACAAGAAAATAAATTTGAAAAATAAATTTGAATTTCTTTGAGAACATATTGTGGAAAACCTATTTTTAGTAGATAAAGAAACCTGTGGAGTCAAATGTTCTAAGATATGATTATAACGATTGTATTTTTCACATGAATAGAAGCTGAAGTTAATTACTAACACTCCCAACATTTTATATGTTCACAGATAACAGAACTGCATGTTTTTTGCTGGTGGTACTGGAGATTGAACCCAGTGCTTTTTTTTTTTTCCCCAGTGCTGGAAATCAAACTCAGGACCTTGCATTTGTCAGGCAGGTGCAGTGCCACTGAGCTAAATCTGCCCCTGAAACCAGTGCCTTGGGTTACATCTTTCTTTTTATTTTTTGAGCTAGGGTCTCACTAAATTGTTAAGTTGGTCAGGTTGGACTCAAGCTTACTATCTTCCTGCCTTGGCCTCCTAGAGTGGTAGGATTGTAAGCATGTGCCAGCATACTTGGCAAACTATGAAATTGTAATGTGGCATCTATGTTAAACACTCCAAAACACTTGACTGTCAATTAGATTATTCTAATGTTTCACACTTGTAAATCAATAAAAGTGAATGGTAGTATTAAAGTTCCTAAGTCAGCTCTCTAAATTTTGATTGGGTTTTATTCAAAATCTGCTGGAAATTTACTAAGTCAAAGAATAGAGTGCATGCAGACATGTACAGCTTTTGAAATTTAGCAAATTACAACTACTGGAAAAAAGATTGAAACTAGGATAGCGTTATAATTTTTTTGCAAAGGCAAGGGAAAAACTGAATAAGTTTAATGAAAGCTCAAGAGTGAACAAGTTTTAGTTTTGAAATTGTACTTGGTAGTATGCAGTCAGAGGGAGAATGGTTTTAAGGAGCGCTCATTTTAAATCAAATAATTTGAGTTTTGTTTTGAAGGGAAGGTAAATGAATAATGGCTGCAACTTGGGAGCATTTAAATTTGGCGAGACATTGCAAGGAACTCTAAAGCAGGTTAATTTGTTTAATGAATTTTATAAAAAGATTTGTCCAAGAAAGGTACTCAGAGTTAAAAAGATGATCTGTGAAAATATTGGGCTCAAATATTTATGCCTCTCAATGCAAAATAGTAAAATTGAGATCTTCAGTTTGGCAGATACTTCAGTGAATTAATGTTATGGGCCAGAGATATTAACATTTGAAGGTGTCAGAAATTTGTATTTATTAATCATAAAATACAACTTTCAAGAGAGTATGACAGGAAGTTTTATGAAAATAATAAAAATAATATGACTAACATTATTCCTAACATTATTCCAGAAACTTGTTGGTAATGTAGTAAAAGGGATAGGTGCAGCCAAGAAGCTGATTAAAATACAGGAGTAAATGCAAGATTATTCTGCTTCTGTTATTGATAATATTAAAATAACCAACTTTAAAAGAAATCTAATTTTGGATGAGACATTATTTGGTGACTCAAAGTGTGAAGTACCTGCCATGCAGGAAGTACTCAGATTTTTGCTGTTATTTTAATGATCATCAGTATTATTTTTATATTTTCCTTGATTTGACTGCCTAGTTCTCTGCCAATTCTATATTGCTTTCATTACTATGATTTATCTTTAAGATCATGTTTTCATGATCATTGTTACACTGAGACAAGTTTTGTTTGCTTTTATTAGTTTTAAAAGTTTGTGGGCTGGAGATTTAGCTCAGTTCCGGCGCCTGCCTCACAAGCGCAAGGTCCTGAGTTCAATCCCTGGTAACCACATACAATGCTGGGTGTGGTGACTCATGCCCACCAGCAATCAATACCACATACCACAGTGCCGGGCATGGTGGCTCATACCTATAATCCCAGCACTGGGGAGGCAGAGGATTGCTGAGTTCCAGGTTTGCCTGGGCTGCATAGTGAGCTCAGGGACAGCCTGAACTAAAAAGTGAGACCCTGTCTCAAAAAAAAAAAAAAAAAAAAAGTTTGTGAGCCACATTTTGAGTTTTTTATTAAAAATGACTTCGTTTTCATTTGTTAGAAATTTCAAATAGCTTATCTTGTGAAAAGAATTGACTGTTTTTTCTGTGTTACATCTCTCCAGGAAAATATTTTAATTATCTTTTTATTCAAGTATTCCATTTTGTTCCTCATCAAAATTTTATAACTCTACAGTATACCTGTGCCTAGAAAAGAACATTTCGTTTATATTTTCTTACCAATTAATTTTGGTGCGTAGACAGCTCTGTATTTTTGTATATTTTATTGTTGGTTTTTACAGCACCCAAGAAATATGACATTTCACAGATAGGAATACAGTCTCCTTTTTTTTCTTGTTTCTTTTTCCTGCTGTATTGCTCTGGTTTTTCCTTACAGAATAATGTTCAGTAGTAATTAGTTATTTATATAATTTTCTTTCATGCAGACTTTTGTCCAGGGTAGGTCTTTAACTTAATTTATCTGTGTCTCCATGGGTTTTTCATATACACATAGGCATTTATTAAAGGTTAATTACATGTACGGTAGGGTATCTTGGTTACTTTTCTTGGTGTTGATACACAATACACAACACTCAAAGAGGAAGATTTATTTAGCTCATAGTGTACAGGTTTCAGATTATAGTCGCCAGGCTCCAAGGCAGGCTGGCATGGGAGAGGATAAACAGCCCATGGCAAAGCAAGACACAAGCAACCAAATAGCAAACAACAAATAACAAGTTATTAGTGACCACTTTTCTATCCCTATGTCTTATCCAGCCTACCGACTCTCAGGATGGGTAGTACTCACACCAACCTGGGGCCATCTGTAATCCCTACCTGGAACTATGCCATACCAGTCAGTGGACTAATTTAGTGCTCAGACACCCTTGGTCCCAGCATCGCGCACAGTCTAGATGGAGCTCCCTCTGAAGAGCCCCACCTATGACCTCAGGGTCTGGGGGGACATCTAGACACAAACCATAACATAGGGTAATTGGCTGCAGAGACCTAGACTAAAATAAAAGCACTAGCTGCTGAGAATTTAAATACTTCCTAGAAGGAATGTTTAAGATATGATTGATGCACATGATGAAATTAAGTAATATGGAAAAGGCTCAAGGGATTTGCTGTAACGATATATTCCATTCTTTGAATTCTTTCAGTCTGAATTGTTCTGGAAGCCCAGTCAAAGATGGTAGAGATCAAAAGATTTAAAGGTTTAATGGCTGGGGCAGCCATGGTACATTTTAGTGTACAGTAAGCTGCATGTAGATAGCAGTGCTTTTCTATTTTTGTGTATTTGTTTCTTGAAACAATTAAAACTAGACTTTAAATGAAAACACAAGGTTCCATTTAAGTCACACTGTATGCCAGAAATGTGCACATTTCACACACTATAACTTGAGGCACCTGGAAACACGCGTGGGACTTACAGCCGTGACTGTGATCAGCCTGTCTAGGGTATTGCCACATTTAACGTGTGGACTTCTGATATGCATCTAAGTTTTTCATTTTATCAGGGATGCACCATTCAGTAGAGAGCAAAATAAGTTCATATCCTTGTATTTGAGTAATCCCAGGAGTTTTTGAGGGCAGAGACAGTTATATGTTGTGTTTGGAATCAACAAATAGAAATATCCTGTAATTTATGTCATTGTGTTATACAGCACACTTTACTAGTATAAATGCCTTGACATTTTATAGAATGTTTCTGTGCATGGAGCCTTGATAGCTTTATGTTGCAGGTATTGTTTTCTTTGGAAAAATTTATATTTACTTCTTTGAGAGTAGAAGCTCAGACACATCCACCAAACCCTCTGCTCAAGCTGTTTCAGGCATTCACCCCAGAATCTCATAAGTGTATCAATATTAGAAAAAGCTTCTCCCCCAGTGTTTGTTGATACTATCTTTGAAGTAACATGAGATTTTGCGTCTCAAATTATGTAATCTGGCTTTTGAGAAAGACTCACCTCTCTGAAGTCTGGGAGCCAGCATCCAGCAATGGTGGCTTCGTCTGTGCCTATGGTCCAGACCCAGCAAGGGTATTCCGGTCAGAGGGGCTCTGGGCTGTCTTGCACAGCAAGCTGCTCCTTTGTCTCTAGAACCTCAGTTTTATGATACAAAGCAGTAGAAAAACACGATAAATATGGGCAGCTTTAGGTACTTACCAGAGACCTAAATATACAAGCTGGTATCTGGGGATGATCGTTAGGGTTTGACTCCAGCTAAGGTGGGAGCTTTGTTCACATTTGGTTTTATGGAAACTGAAATTAGTTTCTTTTCTTCCAAATAGTTTTACTTAAGTTATAAGCACTTTTAGGCACATGATTCCATGGTTTTGTTCCTCTGACCCCCACTGGATATTGATTTACTTGTAAAAAAAGTGTATCTGACGGATACCTAAATAGGATTTTTATGGCAGCAGTAGCCAAGTGTTTCACAGATACCAACTTGTATAATTTAACCCTCATCATGATGTGGTAAGGTCAGTAGTGCTGGTATCCTCACATTACTGATATGGAAACTGGTAAAGAGGTAAGTTATAAAATAGACGTGCAGTTTTGTTCCGTCAAGGCAGTCTTTTTTTATTTTTTCCCTTTCTTTTTCTTTCTTTCTTTGTTTCTTTCTTTCTCTTTCTTTCCTCCCCTCCCCTCCCCTCCCTTCCCCTCCCCTCTCCTCTCCTCTCTCTCTCCTTTCTGTGATTTAAATCCAAGTGTGGTCTACCACTAAGCTACCTCTCTAGCCATTTTTATTTTAGAGATAGGGCCCTGCCAGGTTGCCCAAGGTGGGAGTTAAACTCGAAATCCTCCTGTCTCAGCCTTCTGCGTAGCTGAGGTTATTAGGCACGTGCCATAGTGTCATGGTGCCTATCAGCCCAGGTAATCTTGGTTAAAGGTCTGTGTCTGGTGCTTACTTGCTTTGTGATTTATGGTCCTTTTTCTGGGTGAGAGGTGGTGATGGAACTGAGGAGTGCGAGGCTGCACAGTCCCTAGCTGTGTCGTCACTGGCCGCTTCTGGAGGACAGCTGAGGTAGGGCCAGCGGTGGGTGGGCTGGGGCTGTGTTCTTGCTGTCAGCTTACTTAGACCACGCTGTGTGCAGTACTTTTATGCATTGAATGTCGATTACACTGGTATAGCTATAGTTTTAAAAATAAGAGTTGCTTTTGAGAAAAATCTTCTGATACATGCTTAGCTCCAAATTTTAGAAAGGCATGTTCTAAATATAAAGAGCCATAAAATATTGAGAAATTTACCAAAGAACATCTTTTTTTGGAGCTACTTCCAGAATCGGAGGATTCTTTAATGCCGTGCACCGTTTCTGCTTTGAGAGCATTCAGCAAGTCTCAATTCATCTGAAGTTTATAACGTAGACCCAAAATTGAGAAAGAATTTAATCCCCATTATTATAGCTGACCTATGAAATGAAATAGTTAAGATACAGATTATTTGTGTTAAAATCTAAAACAACTCTGTAGATGCAAATGAGTTCTAGAAAGTAGGACAGCTTTTATAGAGTGGAATATTTCTATAGGAAACTTGGTGTGGGAATATGATGAGGGGAAGGAATAAATATGATACAGAAAGAAAATAAAAGAGCATGTATAAGGGGGGAGGAGGGGGGAGTGGGTAGGGATATGGGTAAAAATGAGAATTAACTTGTGGCATAT
>PVIC010032520.1:0-10383 GCA_004025085.1 Thryonomys swinderianus | reverse complement strand
AAAAAAATCTAAAACAACTCACTTTTACTTAACATGTAAGTCACAGTTGAGGGAAAATACCAGTGGCTGAGTTGCTGCCTTGGAAGAAATGCTAGATAGAGGAGAGAGGTATTTACTTTATCATTCTTCTAGTGTTAGTTGTAAACCGCATAAGCTCAGCCTGTTGTTGAGAGTTGAGTGCATCGTGTATAAAGTTAGTGCATAAGTCTAAGGAAGTTAAAATTAACTTTGCAAATGCACTATGGAACAAACTTGTGAACCTATAGCAGCCCAAAAGTCAAAAATTAACTTCTTGAGTTAATGCCTCCCCCAAGCAGTGAGCGGTGTGGGCCCCCGTTATCTGTGGGGCAGTGGCTCCAGGGCCGGGCTCTGGAATTCATGGATCCGCCGGTCTCCGATGTGAAGTGGCGTCGTGTTTGCGGAGGACCTGAGCGCTTCCTCCTAGACACTCGAGACCATCTCTAGATTACTTACAGTTCTTCACAGTGTGAGAGCTGGATGGTTTTGTTTTTATACTGTATTTTTTGTTAAGAATAACAAGAAATAAAGCCTGTACACATTCAATACAGATAAAAAAATTTGGAATATTATCAATACAGGGTCGGTTCAGTGCTTTGCATGTGGTACTCAAAGTTGCACAGGGCCTTCTTCGGATACCAGTTAACGTCCTGAGGTTTGATACAGACTCACCCTCTGACCTGAATGGTCTTGGATAGATTAGACACTGTCTCAGTTCCTGAACCTGTAACATGGCCATATTTATCTTGTAAGATTCTTACTTAGAATAAATGAGTAAATAAATACCAATAAAAGATGTCGTATTTTTTCCATAATGAGTGTAATTAAATACAGTGATTATTAATACTTGGCCTTTATTCTGAGTTATATCTCATTTAGTCTGGGGCAGTAAAAGCCAGGCCTAGTTTGTACAGTGTGGGGAATCTAGAGGAAGGAATAATTAAAGGAAGCATGATGGATGTTAGGAGTACATAGGTCAGAGCATCTTAGCCTGTTATTTTTGTGATATTATGGCAGACAACTAATTTTAGGTTCTTAACGTGCAAATTTGTGTGTGTGTGTGTGTATGTATGTGTATGTATTTGCTTTTAAACTAGATCTGATCCTCTGCATTCATCACTATTTAGCTTCCATTCATAGGTTTAACATACATGCTTTAACATACGCATAGTAATGGTGGTAGTCTGAGACTTAAAATACTTCGTAAGTCACCCACCTTTTTGAATGTGTGTTTTAACATGGACCCGCCATGCCTGCCGGAATTCATATATTTTCTGGACAGAGGATGAAGGGCAGGAAGGAGCCCTGAAGAAGAGGAACCAGCCTTGTTACCTCAGTTTCACTCTCTGCTCATCTTTGGTCCAGCACCCTTTGAGCTTTGATGAAAGCGCCTGTTTGTCCTGGCCCCTCTTCTCAGGCCGGGTAAATTAGTTTGGTTAAAGAATCCCTTTTCTGATGTGAGGAAGCGTGAGGTCCATGGGGGCGAACCTGTGGCGCACACGGGGCAACAGGCTGTTGGTCATCACTGAAAGCTCTAGAAGGTTCGTCATCACCGCCTTAGATCTTGCCTTCTGCCCAGTGTACGTGTTCACAAGCACAGCCTGACCCACGCTGCCGAGGGGCCTCACCTGGGTGGCGGTGACCACCCCTAAGGCTCGGGCGGTGCAGTGGCGGTTCTGCCCCTTGGGCTTGCTGGAATGTGCTTCGAGGGTGGTTCCTGAAAAGCAGCCGGCCGGCCGGGGGGATGGGAAGAGGAGAGGTGTCCGGCGCGTGTGTCAGAAGCAGTTCTCCGCTGCAGCTTCATTCACGCTCCTCTCTGCCGCTCCCGGGGCGCCGTGAGCAGCGCGGGCTTTGCGTGTCACTGAAGCGCGGACACCGCAGTGCGCCTTCAGTGTGTTCCGAGTGGCCCTGGCTGGGTGACAGGAGGGCTGAACGGGGGCTCAGGAGCTGCCTCCCAGGGAGCCGCCCCCCGCCCCGGGCAGCCTGGGTGTCTGCCCGCTGGCCGGCCTCTCCTTCCCTCAGTGCAGCGCCTGCTTCCTGCGCCGTCCCCTGACATGGCGGAGTAAGGGCCGGGAAGGGCAGACCCCAGACTGCCCTGCGCCCAGAATGTTCTCCAATCCGATTTGTTTTAGAAACCTGTAATTCTAATTTCTATAAAAACCCATGAAGGTAGAATTTTCCTTGAACCTGTTTGTGTTTGATGAGACTTTTATTTCCTCCAGCCAAACACTGACAGTTAACGTTGAAATGCAGCCCTGAGCGTTAGTTTTCAGGTTTCATTTGTTTTGTCTTCCTAGAAAGCAGTGTCCTTCCTTTGCAACTTCTCTGTCCACCCTTCTCCCTTCCCTCCGTCCCTTTCTTTTTCATTGCTTCATTGTGACAATAGACTCTTCACTGTGACTTGTGGAGGAAGGCTCAAGGAGCAAGGCAGGGCTGGGCTGCACCCGTGACTCCGGGGGGCGGGGGGGGGGCGTTGCAGGGACAGTGCAGTCAGTGGCTCCTGGCTCGCCTGATGGATGGCTCTTGGGAGTCGGTGCCATCCGGCGAAACCCCGGAGGTTGTCATGCAGGCTGTGGTGTCTGGGGAAGACCAGTAGCGGTGGGAGTCTTGCACTCTTGTGCTGTTTTGTCTGGCACTGGAGAGAGGTGGGGGGGGAGGGAGGGAGAGGGGGAGGGGGAGAGAGAACGAACCAACTGTCCAACAACTAAAGTTTGTTAAAAACTGTAGTGGTGCATGTCTTCCATGGTCCTAGTATTCTGGTAAAGCTGAGGCAGGAGGATTTCAATTTGGAGTCTAGACTAGGCAACTTGGTGACTTAGCAAGACCCTGTCTCCAAATATAAAAAGGGCTGGGTTGTAGCTCAGTTGGCCCTGGGATTGCAAGGCCCTGGGTGTAGCGCCAGTAACACACACACACACACACACACGTGTGCACATGCATACACAGAAACATATATACATACACAGAGTTCCTTAAAGCAAACTTAATGCAATCTGTAACTTGATCAAAACATTTTTACCATTAAGGACCTGAAAACAGCCTTTCAGGTTTGTGGGTCCCACCCTTCTAACCTCAGTTAATGAGCAGATCTTTCGTCTTTACAAGATTAGCCAGGTGTATTTGGCTAACGTTAACTTCAGTCTTGGCTGCTCTGCCCTGTTGCTAATGAGGCCAAAGTGGGAATTCCTGCCGCTCGTGGATCCATTGCCTTCGCCCCCTTCCCTGGCCACAGAGCACTAACCCTAGCCAGCTGGCTGGTGAGTGTGGAGTGGCAGGGGTGTTATGCAAGGTGCTGTGTAGATTAGCACAAATCCGTAGCCTCTTCTAGGGAAAATCCTCGCACACTACTCCAGCAGCCAAGGGTCAAGTGTGTTGTCTCCACTTTTAAAAGACAATAGAGATGATTAAGGTTAACTGGAAAATGCTGATGTTGGCTAGAATTTTGGATTTTTGCCAGGACATGTGCACCATTTACAGTGATTTAGGGAAAGCCATGCCATGGTTCACTGGTCGAAGAATTTAGGATGAATAAAACTAGAAACCAACAAGGAGAGTATGATTAAATATGCAGCAAGGAGAGAGCATGTAGCAGCACGTTTAAAATATATTTTCTAGGAATGCAGTGTTTTCTAAAAATCTTAGGGTAGAGCAAACCATTTTTGGGTTTATGGTTCTTCAGACCTTTAACTCTTGGTTATTACCTACATGGGAATTTTCCAGGTTAATACTGTCGTATACTCATTTATTAAGGAATTGCATGTTAAGTAGAAATCTTGCAGTTACTGGTTACTTTTTGGATTTTAAACAAGTGCTGAGGAACATAGAATGTTCTGAAGATAAATATTTGCATAAGGGAGTTCAGTCCTTCAACATGTGTATTTTTAAAAACAAACAAAAACCCCGGCAATATTTACCCTAAGTGTAATTTGCAGAGTAAAATGAGTGTAATTTTGAAATCCTGTGCAAGTCTGATTCATTTATTTTTGTAGGATGCATTCACATTTTGCAGTGATAAATGTGCAATAAAGAGCTGTTAGGAAACCACTCTTTTCCTTAGATTTGGCGGGAATTTTTGCCCTTCTGTGTTATTTATCACTATTTCCCAAAAAGAAAAAAAATATACTCAGAGAAATTGTGACTTGGCCAAGGTCAATTGGCTAGAAAGTGCTGGAGCTTTGGTGGAAACCAGGTCTTCCCCTCGGGCCAGTGACATTTCAACAATGGCATGGGTTTCAGTGGGGTGTACGCACACATGTATGTGCGTGTATATGATACCTTTTACTATAAAAAACTGAGTATAAGCTTGGTGACTTGGAAATACCATTTTCTTTCTCATCCTTTCAAGGAGCAAATATAATTCATTGCTTTACAATCCTAACCATCTTTTAATATCTTTAGATATAGAATTGACTTTGTCTCTTCTTTGCCTTGTAAGCTGTTTAGAGCAAAGTAAGATTACAATCATTAGCTGAATCTGGAAAAAAAACCCTATTATCTTTCTTGACTACTGTCATCCCTTCAAAAATAACTATTGCCTGAGTTCATTTACATCGGTGGTAACTCACAACTGCAATGGTTTGTAGAATGCCTAACAATTTGATCTTGTCTTCTTTATCTTTTCTGCTTTTTGCGATCATATTCTACCTATTTTATTTTATTTAGTTTTTTGAGACACGGTCTGGCTTTGTACTTCAGACTGGCCCTGAGCTCACTGTGTAGCCCAGGTAAGCCTCGAACTCTGCAATCTTCCTGCCTCTGCCACTGGAGTGCTGGGATTACAGGCATGAGCCACCACGCCTGGCATATTCTGCCTATTTTAATGTACAGATAATGGTGTTATTTTCAGGAAGACCAGACGGCTTATACAGTTGAGTGGTCTTTAGTCTGGACTTTGAAAGATTGTCAGTGAGCCTTTTCTCCCCAAATGTAGAAGTAAGGGGAACTTCAGGCTTAGATTTTGTAAATCAGTATTTCTGCCACCACCATCATGACAGATGTTTTTTTTTCATCTTCTCTTTTTTTTAAAGATTTGATCAGCTACTTTGTTCAGTTATAGTATTTTCATGATTAGTGGTCTTTTTTTCCCCTCTTTTTTTGTTCTAAATTTTTCTTCTTTGTTTTTTTTTTCTTTTCATTTCTTTCTTTCTCATATGTCTTTTAGGAAAATCAAGTTTGAATATATGTGCAATCAATTAATGTGATAGCAGTTTTAAAAGATTTAAATTGCCATGAGTAAGTAAAAGAATTCCTACAAAGTTTTTATATAAAATACTATTTAAATCTTAATTCAAAGATTTATATATTTTTTAAATACTTTTAAAAACTGGGTATTTCAATTTTCAGTATTGATTTCCCTAAAGATAGAAAAAAATAAAATAATGTAGATATGTATATATGTGCATATATGCACATATACGTAAAATGCAACACAGAATTTAGTGTCTTGATAAATATATACAAAAGAGAATCACTTCAAACATGGGGTTTTACTGAAGATTGTTTCTACTTTTGTGTGTAGTCGAAGGTTTCAGTCATTTTCTTTGTTAGTTGTGTTTGAAAGCAGTTATGTAAACCAGAAAAAAATGTTGCCTTCTACTGTAGGTACAAAGTAGGGGAACCAAGGTTGGTAGCATGACTGAGGTGGGAGGTTCCCTTCACCAGCTCACCCCATTTATTTGGAGTGAGAGACGCGGTGGGCAGGTCAACTGTAGAACAAGCCTCGCTTGGGCACACCTATCTCCGCCACCGGCTGAGAGCTTTGACATCATGTGTCCCAGACACCCTTGGATCTGCGCTGTTGGAGGTTCTGTTGCATATCACAGCCTCTGTTCTGGCCCCACCTGGCTGAATGCTTCAACAGGGCTTGGTGTTGGCCACATTCGGTGTGAGCAGGACCCTGGGAGGACACAGAGCCACCACTGAGCACGAGTCGCCACTGTTCACCAGCAGAGACTGGTGCCCATTTCACCCTGTCCTCCTCCTCAATCCCTTTTCAAGTGGAAATTTTGCAAGTCGACTTCTGCAGCATGCGTAGTACAATTTGGCTGACAGCAGTTTCTGGCAAAAGAAATAACCAAATTATTATTCAGTCATGGGTTTTTAACAGCCGCAAAGCAAGTGGATGTTAACTAAATGATGCAATTTATTCCCTTCCCTCTTATTGCCAGCTTGCCTATTACAGAGCGACTGCCAGCTTTCAATAAGTGGTACCCAGATGGTATTCGCATGCCGCCCACTTGGTTACAGAGCCGAAGCGGGGAATAACTCGGCAGACACTACAAGCTGTGGGTCAATTGAGGGGGAATGCCTGTTGCTTCACAGTTTTGCATATGTAAATCTGTTAATGTTATGTCAGTATTGTGCGGGCTAAACACAAGCATTGCCTTTCTCTGGGGGCCCAGCTGAACTTGGACCACAGCCCAGTTGTACCGAGGCTCCGAGAGCAGATCTGCACTCGGAGGATGCAGCACCGCCTGCCTCCCTCCACTTCTGCCTGTGCTCTTGCCTTATCCACAGCCAGAGTCGGACGCAGGAAGTGTCTGCCATAGGCTGACTCCATAATAGGACAGGCAGGCCTGGTTTTATGAGCTGGCTGTGCAGGGAGGAGGAGTGTGAGTGTATCTATTTTTAGGCCAGCCTTCAAGACAGTTCCTCTGGCCCAGTGCGCGCCTGCCTGCCTCGCTCGCACTCTCCTCTGTGTGTCTGCCACACTTCTGCTCTCCATTTCATCAACTGCAGATGTGGCACACAGCCGTCTTAGAAAAGTCATGAACTGTGTCGTCTGCGCGCCTTAACAGCCAACATCTGCTGCAGCAGGCTGAAGGGAGAGGCAGGGAACGCGTTTTCGGGAATGCATTCAAGTGCCTCAACTTAGCCTCTACTTTGGCCTGCGCAGACAATTATTTTACACTAATTGCATCAAGATAGCAGCTATAAAAGCAGGATTCGAATCGCTCTGCCCCCACCCTCTCATGAAAGTTGCAGTCTCCAAGGGTAGTCCTTTCTTCTTTTTATTGTGGTTTGTTTCTTGTTCTCAAAAGCTTATTACATTGGGTGCAAACAACAACAAAAATGCCATAAAAAGGCAAGAATTGTAATATGCTTAAGAGCTAAAAAGACCAATGGTGTTGGTTGAACCAATGAAAATATTCCTGCAGGTATTGTAAAATTTATGTGCCATATGAAAAACATTAAGGGTGTTGTTTTTTCGTGGAGGAAAATGTTCATTGTTGAGCCATTTTGTAAATTATTTTAATGCTGCATTTCTGCTTAAACCTCATGATTGTGATATATAAACCGGTTTAATGTTTTTTGCACAGACCTTGGCTTTTCTTAAATTTTATATATTGGAAAGCCCGTGTTTGTATTGGACCCACTGGTTTCTTTCATACTGTAAAAATCTGGCTTGTGTGGCATGGTGCCATGTGGCAAAGGAATAGTTTGGCCACAGTTAAGCCTTCAGTGTTGATTTTTGAGTCCTAAGAACTAGGCAAGACTGTGTTAATATCTAGAAAGTGGTAGGTTTTTTTTCTTTTTTTTTAAATAGGAGTCATTTGACAACAAAAAGAATAGGATCTCTCTGGTACAGACTTTCTAAATACATTGATCTGTTCTCAAGTTTTCATCGACTTACAAAAGAGGATTTTTGTATTCACTGTCCTGTCTTAACTTTTTAAAAAAAAATACTCTCAGAGCAATTTTGGTGAATGATGCATTCCAGCAGCTCGGATTCTCTTGAAAGATTTGTTTCTGTGACATTTTGCCATGTCTGTTGTGCTGGGAGAGGAGTCAGCTTCTCTGCTCACATTTCAGATCTCTAGACTTTGTTCTAAAGAGCCAGATGGAAGTATGCAGATTGTTTTTATCTTTTGTCCTTCACACTGTAACCTGATCTCTAGCATATCTAGACATGTAGCAGAAAATTTACTATGTGAAAGCAAGGAAATGATTTAGAATATGGACCAGCCTGGGGAGAAAAGGCTCAAAAAGTACTTTATCAAAGCAAATCTCTCCACCCAACTCCCATACCTTTCTTTTTTCTTTTCAGAAAAGATGACTTTCTTCAAAATATGCCCATATATTCTTTGCATTTCACCAAAGCTGAGACTGTGGCTTTGGTAAAGGAGTGAATATGTGTCCAGTGAACGTCAATTACCTGGTAATTGGAAATTTAGAAGAAGAGTGAATTGGTAAAATTGTTGAGCTGGCAAAGGCCTTGCAAATGAGGGCGGTGCAATTTACTGTAACAAGAGGCTAGTTCACAGGTACATGTTGGCTTTGAGACAGATCCGGGACTCAGATCCGCCCTGCCCCGGTGACTGCAGGAAACGGCATAATCTGAGGCTTCATGGTTTGTGTGATTTCAATGGCAAAATATTTGCCATCCTTTTGTTATGGATTTCCTACCCCTTTAACTTGTTGGACTAAGATGGTGTAAGAACAGTTGCTTTCTTTTGAACTTTGATTTGTGTTTGGATTCAGATTGGTAACTAACATATCCATCACTGTATCAGGGTATTTAATGCTTGCCTCGCTTGCCAATAAACATTCATTCTGTGCCTTGCATTGTATTTATACCCAGCACATGTGGAGTCAGGTGAACTGTGCTTCAGTGCCAGCCATGACAGTTTGTGGAGTTGGAGGCCTTGGGAAGGTTGCCTTCTGAATATTTCCAGATCTCTGCTCTTCCTAGAAAAAAGTAGTTACTGTGACAGTACAGATACTCTGATTTAGATAGAACTATGTCCAGAAAAATACCGTGGGAGGAAAATGCATTTAACAAACATGGCCTATTAAGCATCTTAACCTAGCAACACAGTGCACTGTAAACAGCACTGTCGTGGCTGTCACAATCCTGTGGCTGACCGAGAGTTTCACTTGGCTTTTGCTGCCCAGCATATTGCTGTATGGACCCATATTGCTAGCCTGGGACAAGATCACAATGAAAATTTTAGATATGGTCGCTACTGCAGCGCTTTTGCACCATTTGAAAGTGAAAATCCTCAGCTGAGCCATTGCCAGGGAACCAGGATCATACTTGCCGTGCTGTGGTCAGGACAAGTTCCTGGTTTATGCTTCTTGTCCTTCTCATCTTCCTCCTCTTGTTTCTTTCATCTTCTAGCACCTTTTGCCGCATCTCTTCTCTTCCCTATGAGTCACGGGTCACAATTAAAATTGCAACGTATGATTTATACTGCATGCGTCATAAAGTTGAAACATTGTAAATTAAACTCTCAAAAGGGGACCAGGACTGTACTTGCCTTATTGTTGTCGTTATTTAAACTTTTTTCCTTTATTAAGTTTATTGGTACATTTTATATATACATTATGATCACATTCACTATTGAGAATTTGTACTTGTGCATGGTGTATCTTGATTCTTATTTTTTCCCATTCCTGGCCTTCCCTAAAATGCCTGCCCCCTATATACATAAGCTTTGTTTCTGTTGTTTTGTTTTTATCATCAAATTTTTTTATTTCCCTTCTTTGCTTTCCCTTGCTCCCTCCCATTTCCTCTTTCCCTTTGAATATTTTCTTCCTATTTCACAATACCTATCAGATATTCTGGGCCTCATTTATGCCTTCGGTTTCTCATGCTAGAGAAACGATATAGTGTTTACACATCTGTGTCCTATTCATTTCACTTGGGAGTATGGTCACAAGGTGCATCCATTTAGCTTTAAATGCCCTTAGTATCATTTTTTATGGCTGAGTAATACTCTATTTTATTTAAGAAATGCATCTTCTTTATCTGGTCTTTAGTTGATGGGCATTTGGTCTATTTCCAAGATTTAGCTATTACAAACTGTGCTGCTATAAACATGGGTGCACATATATTGCTGTGGTATGATGCTTTTAATTCTTTTGTGTATATACCTAGCAGGGAAATAGCAGGACCAAATGGGTCCTCTAATCCTAATGCTCTGAGGAATCTCCACTGATTTCTAGTGCTTGCACCGGTCTACATTCCTACCAACAGTGGAGAAAGGTTCCTTTCTCCCTACAGCCCTGCCAGCATTTGTTATTGGTTGATGTATTGATAGCAACTTTCTTTTTGGAGTAAGGTGGAATCTCTGTGTTGTTTTCATTTGCATCTCTCAAATGACCAGTGAGAATGAACATTTTTTTCATTTATTTCTTTGCTGCTTTTACGCCTTCATCTGAACAATGTCTGTTCATTTCAGATGCCCATTTTTGAATTGGGTCTTTACATTTGGGAGACTGATTTTTAAATTC
Source organism: Thryonomys swinderianus (assembly GCA_004025085.1). NCBI lineage: Eukaryota > Metazoa > Chordata > Mammalia > Rodentia > Thryonomyidae > Thryonomys > Thryonomys swinderianus. The sequence continues at coordinate 129 of PVIC010032520.1, read as the reverse complement.
TTTATATATTCTAGGTAGTGGTCCTTTGGGAAAACCGCTAGTAAATTTTTCCCCAATTTGTAGATTATCTTTTTGCTCTGTTGGTGGTTTCTCTTGCTGTGCAAAAGCTTTTTTTTTTTTTTTTTTTTT
>PVIC010032519.1:0-20652 GCA_004025085.1 Thryonomys swinderianus | reverse complement strand
ATTTAGGGCAGAGTGCTAAGGGCAGAGCCTGGGGCACAGCACTGTGTTCAGTGAGTTTAGCTCTCCCTGTCACTCCAGGGGGAGTACCTGTACCTCCCCAGAAGGGTGGGCCAGGCCCGCGCCGGCCTCGCCCTCTTTCTGACCTTCACAGGTGCAGGCTCTCACTCTCCAGTCTCGCCAGCCCCACTTGTGCTGCTCACCCCCCACCTCGCCTTTTGTGGCTATGGTGGCCTTTTATTCCTGAAACACAGTAAACCCTTCCTGCCTCGGGCCCAGTGTTCCTTGCAGAGCGGCTCCTCCTCGTCCTCCAGGCCCCAGCCTGATGTCCCCCTGCAGAGGCCAGCGAGCAAGAACGGCGTTGGTCTCGTTCCTGCCTGGGCTACAGCGTACTTCTCTGCTTGCTCACCATTTGTCAGAGACTCTCCTCAGAATCCGGGTCCCAGTCTGGCCTCTGAACGCCCTCAGCTATCCTCCCTGAGCTCAGCTGCTTTGCCCAGAAGGGCGGTGGGAGTGGACCCTACCTGCCCAGCTTTGGGAGCAGGCCCTGCTCAAATTTCAAGTGTATCTTTTTGCTCCAAAGCTCCTGGAGAGGAGGCCCATGTGGGTGGGTCAGGCAGGAGGGGCAGGGACATGCTGGCCAGCCAAGCCTCCCGGGGTTGCAGGAAGGGGCTGTAAGGGGCTCCCAGGATAGCTTAGCACCTCAGTCTTTGTGGAAGCCTGAGAAGAAAGCAGTGAGGGAGGCCGGGCATCTGCCAGGGCATCGCTTCCTGGAAGAGGATCCTTAGGGTAAGGGTGGGGCAGTGATCAGAATTAGGGATACTGTGTCAGGAAAGGATCGGGCCATGGATTTTTCTGCTCGTAGAGAAATTGATTGATTTGGTGGCTCAGACTAAAGGCCATGAGGAAGCCAAGACAGTGTGTCCTCGAGGACAGGAGATCAAGGTCTGTACCTGCTGCAGGCTATGGTGTGCCAGCAAGAGGGAGAGGGCCCTTCCTGGGACTCAGTCCACATGGGGCAAGCAGGTGCAGGGGGGCCACCTCATGAGGCATTCTTGGGGTTTCTCACACTGCACTGCTGTCCTCTGAAGTCCCCCCGCCCATGACCTAACGGCTGCAGGGCCCCTGGGTGGCAAAAAGGAGAAAGTGGGCATTGTGGACAGCACCCAGGAGCCAAGGAGACGCTGTTGCCTCGACTTTCTGCGGTCTGCACTAGAGCCAGAGCACACCTGGCTCACTGCTCAGGACTGTTTGGTGTGGAGGACGTGCACTGGTCTCCCTCTGCAGGGAGAGATTTTTATTTCACTCGGGATTTGGAGGGCCTGGGAACTGTGGGCACAGCGATGGCAGCTCGGGGCTTTGAGAGGCCCCGGCTCTTCCATTTACTTCCCTTCGTGTTATCTTCCAGTTGGCTACAGGCAGCTGCCAGTCCTGTGGGACTTCATGCGCTTGCTCTCAGCAAGGTGCCACAGGAAGTGACAGGAGGTGCCCGAGGTTCTGGTTCATGCAGCCCTGGGGGACGAGTAACCCTTTGTAGCACTTGGTAGCCTAGAACTTTGGGTCCCCTGAGCTCTGGGCCTTGACTGTCACTACAGCAAGGGACGAGGGCCCTTCAGCTGTCACAGGGCCCTGCTGCCTAGCTGGGAACCAGTGACAGGAGCTGCTGCTGTACTTCAGAGGCCTGGCTGTGTCGTCCAAAGAGCCCTACCTGAGTTGGCCCCGAGAACCCTGCCCTGTCCAGCGGGGATCTGGCCTTCCAGCACAGGAGCGTCCTGGACATCAGGCAGGCTAGGAAGGTCTCATCTTATGCTGTGCCCCAGGGCTGGGTCAGGAAGGAGATGCCCCCCTTTGGCTTTGGAGAGGTCTCCCGCTGGGGTCACAGCATGAGCCACCCAGAGGTGGCAGCGTCATTTGTTGGCGTGGGCTCTAGCTGGGGCTTTCCTAAGGAGGAGCGGTTCTCATGGCAAGAGGCTGCTGGGCACAGAGCTCCTTCTGTGAGGCCCCCTTCAGATGGCACCTGCACTTCCTGGCATCTGAGGGGCCAGGGCCCAAAGACCCACGAGCAGCCAGCCATGAGCTCTGGGGGCTGCTATTCCCTCCCAGGCTGTGTCTCCCCAGGAACACAGCCTGCCGCGCCTCCCTTCCTGACTTAAAATAAGTCCATGCCCGGCCCTGGTGGGGGGGCTGGCCACTGGCTCCATTTTTGGAGTGGACTGACAGCCAAGGAGGTGATAGCCCAGTAGGATGAGAGGGCTCTCCCTGAGGGGCGTCCTGGGCTCCCGGGTCAGACTCAGCCTCAGAGACCAGCTGGGCTCCTCTAAAGGGAGCTGGGGTGTAGCTCAGGGATACAGCATGTGCTTAGCATGTGTAATGCTCTGGCTTCCGTCCCTAACTCTCCCAAATTGATAAAGGCAGTGAGTTGTTCGAGCCACAAGGACCTAGGAAATCACAGGAACAGAAGTGCTTTGGAGAAATACCTGTCAGGAGGGAGCGCCCCGAGCAGGTGGCCCCGGCACGCCCTGAAGCTGAGCATGTGGGACCCTTGGGTCCCTAGGCAGGGCCACCAGACACGTGGTCCTGGCTGCCGGGCTGTCCCTCACTCCCCGCCTTTTTCAGTTCATCCCGCACCCTGTGTTTGCCGGGAGTATCCTAGGAACACAGAGCTTTAAGCTTCGTGGTCCTGTTACATAATAGCTCCAGCCCAGCCCGTCCCCGAGTTCAGCCCTCTAGCGTGGAGCCTCTGCTCCAGACATGGGCTCCTGCTGCCCGGGCCTGCGTCTCCGCCGCTCCTCTGCCCACCCCCAGTGTGCAGAGGGAGGGAGCTTCAGAGCAGTCAGCATCAGCTGGATTCTGTGCACACGGTGCTCGCGTCCTGTCCTTGTCCCGAGGGAGCACAGCACCTGTCAGTGGCTGCACAGTGACCACCGCTCCCCAAAGACAGTAGGTTTAGGGGCCAGCCCCAGAGTTGGTGTGGCACCCACACACCCTCCGGGGCCCTTGCATGCCACCTTCCACTGCTCAGGATGGGACAGAAAGACAGCAGACCCCTGCTGGGACCCTCCCTCTCCTGTCCTGCCTCTGTCCCATGCCTGCCCCCAGACTAACACCTATGCGCCTACCTGTCCGCTTCTCGGGCCAGGGCAGAGAGTGCTCCAGCAGGGACTTGAGGACCTCAGGCATGTCCATGGCAGGCGCCGCTCCAATCCGGTCACAGCTCGCCATCGCCCAGCAGGAGGTGTCTGGTCCGGGAGTTTTGAAGCAGCTCAGAGGCAGAGGCTGGCCGGGGAGCTGCGGGCTGGGGAGGCAGGCGGGGTGGGAGCCTAAGGCAGCCAATGGGCGGCACTGGCCCTGGCCCGCCCGTCCACCCCCGGCTCGGCCACCTGCCAGCTCCGGCTGCAGCCAGGCCTTCCCTTCCCGCTGCTTGGCAGGGCGGACCTGGCCCTGTGCCAGCCACAGCACGTGGAGCCACAGCGCCAATCCTCTAACAGAGAAGCCGGCCTGTTATCTAACTTTGCGAAGGGAAGTTCTCCCCCAGGCTGGGAGCCATAACTGGGGCTGCCAGTGGAGAACGGTGAGCAGAAGTCCACGCCCACATGGAGCAGGCGAGCCCTGGCACGCGGCTCACGGCAGGAGGAGCCCTGGAGGCCCAGGCACCGTGGAGAGCAGGGCATGCCAGGGAAGGCATCAGGCTGGGAGCTGGAGCCTCAGGAGGAAAGGGCGGCCCACGCCTGGCTCAGCACGGAGCTACAGGGTATGCTGGCGCTCACGGGCAAGTGTGAGCCCGGAGGGGCTGGGCCGTATTTGGGTGATGTGGCTGTGCCGCACACGTGTCCTGCAGAGCACAGGAGCATGGACGGGGTGACATAATGGGCTCCTGCCAACTGCAGCACCTGAAGCCTTCCTCCAAAGCAAAGTGACAGCAGGGCCGGAAGGTCTTTGGCCTGGGGACGGGGTGGGTCCCTGGGAGTCTGAGGTGGGGGCCAGCCCCGCAGCCCTGCCTCAGGCTTCTCCTGGGTGACAAGCCCTGCTCCCTCATCCCTCACGGCCCTTGGTGCCAGCTGGGGGTTGGCTGTGGTCGCCTTCCCTGCCCTCCTGGCAAGACACAGTGTGTCCTCTGTGGTCCCAACACCACTTCAATTGTGAAAAAAGCCAAGAATCTGTTATCTTTCTAAACCCACATCAGAGTGAAGCTGGACTTGGTTTTATGGCTTTTATTTTTTTGTTAATTAATTAACTGCAGTACTGGAGATTGAACCCAGGGCTTTCACACTGAGTTATGTCCCCAGCCCTGTTTTTATTTGTTGAGACAGCGTCTTGCTGAGGTGATGAACTGTCCAGACTGGGGTGGAACTTTCAATCCTCCTGCCTCAGCCTCCCAGGCACGTGGCACCACACCTAGCTCAGTGTCTGGTTCTTGAGTGTCTGTCATACCCGGAAGTGGACTTCTGAATAAGCCTGACAGTGACTTTAGGTCTCAGTTCCGGGACTACTGAATGCAGTGACCTCTCAGCTTCTACGACTGCGCAGCTCTGGCCTGGACATGACAATCACTTGGTTCCACTCTGTGGCTCATCCCAACACATCTCATTGTTTCCCCAAATCCGACTGCACAGAACCAAAAGTACTTCAGGACTTCTGGGTTCCCCCTTCCAATAGCTCCAGCATATTGAGTAATTACCCTATTTTCTACCCTAATAATCCTCTCCAAATTGTTCTTTTCCTAAATTAATTTTAATATTTGACTAAAAACCTAGCCTATGTCTCAAGACTGAAAACCCTTTGAAAAGGTCTCCTTTAAAATATAGGCTGGGAGCCTGTAATCCCAGCACTCGGGAGGCAGAGACAAGAGGATTGCTGAGTTCCCGGCGGCTTGCCTGGGCACCATAGTGAGCTCAGGGCCAGCCTGAACTACAAAGCGAGACCCTGTCTCAAAAAGCAAAAAAAAAAAAAAGGCTGGGGGCCGGAGGGTTAGCTCAGTGGTTCCAGTGCCTGCCTCGCAAGCGCAAGGTCCTGAGTTCGATCCCCAGTAACCACATACAATGCTGGGTGTGGAGACTCATGCCCACCAACAATCAATACCACATACCACGGTGCCGGGCTCATGCCTATAATCCCAGCACTTGGGAGGCAGAGACAGGAGGATTGCTGAGTTCGAGGTTTGCCTGGGCTACATAGTGAGCTCAGAGCCAGCCTGAACTATAAAGCGAGACCCTGTCTCAAATAAACAAAACAAAACAAAACAAAACAAAACAAAACAAAAAAAATAAGCTGAGGACTGAAGATTCATCTCAGTGGCTTCAGTGCCTGCCTAGTAAGCACAAGGTCCCTGGTTCCATCCATGGTAACCACATACAACAACACCAGGTGTGGTGACTCACGCCCACCAGCAGTCAGTACTACCTACCACAATGGGGGGTGGGGTGGGGGTTGTTTGGTTCTTGCCTATCATCCCAGCTCAGGAGGCAGAGACAAGAAGATGGAGGTAAATTCGAGGCTTGCCTGGGCTACATAGTGAGCTCAGGGCCAGCTTGAACTACAAAGCAAGACCCTGTCTCAAAAAAAAAAATATATATATATATATATATATATATATGAGCTGGGTGTGGTATGTGCCTATAATCCCAGCACTCAAGAGGATAAGGCAAGATGGAGGCCAGCCTGGGGTACATAGTGAAATCCTGTCTCAAAAAAAAAAAGAAAGAGGGCCGGAGGGTTAGCTCAGTGGTTCCAGCGCCTGCCTCGCAAGCACAAGGACCTGAGTTCGATCGCCGGTAACCACATAGAATGCTGGGCGTGGAGACTCACGCCCACCAACAATCAACACCGCATACCACAATGCCGGACGTGGTGGCTCACGCCTGTCATCCCAGCACTTGGGAGGCAGAGACAGGAGGATTGCTGAGTTCGCGGCGGCTTGCCTGGGCACCATAGTGAGCTCAGGGCCAGCCTGAACTACAACATGAGACCCTGTCTCAAAAGCAAAAAAAAAAAAAAAAAAAAAAAAAAAAAAAAAAAAAAAAAAAAAAAAAAAAAAAAAAAGAAAGAAAGAAAGAAAAGGAAAGGAAATATCATTTCTAGCTGGATACAGTGGCAGATGCCTATAATCCCAGTTCCTTGGGAGGCTGAGGCAGGAGAATTGAGTTCAGGGCAATCCTGGGCAATTTAGCAAAACTGTCTCAAAAGACAAGACATTTTTATTCCGGTCTCTGTTCCATTCTTTCTCATAACAAATTTAGTTTATTATTTATCTCTCCAATGTTTCTTTTGGCATAAATAAACATAAAGGTGAAAATTTTCATTACTTGGTTTTTCTTTTTTTGAGATGTATTTTGGGCTGGCCTTGAACTCACCATGTAGCCAGCACCCTCTGGCTCTGCTGTCTGGGGATGGGATGAGACAGGGCTGGTGTGCAGGCACCCTCGGTTGGCCTGTGAGCTGCAGGCAGGATGGATACAGGCTGGGCTGACACATTAACCACAGCGTTGGCTTTTCAATGCAATACTGGCTTAGTAGAAAGTGGGCAGCTGGCCGTGGAATTTGATTCTAGAGGCTTAAAAGTTTGAGTCTGCAGAAGCCCTGAGGAGTGGATCTGCAGAATGAAATGCCATGCAGCAGGGTCAGTATTTCTGAGACACTCGGGAGACTTCTGTTGCCTCTAGAATCAAACACTTGCTGTCCCAGGCTGATGTCATCATTGTGGTACAGCATTGTGGTACAGCAAGAAGGCCCTGAAAGTGTCCAGAACCACACTTCTGGACTTCTTAACCTCCAGAACTATGAGCCAAGCAAATTTCCTTATAAAATTATTGGTCTCGGGTATTTTGCTATATAGCAGAAAACTAAAATACCATATATGTGGTACCGAGCTAGACCCTGGGAGTAATTCAGAGCAGTCACAGCCCCAGTCAGGCAGATCCCTAAGCCTACAGATTTCTGTGCCACTGTACACGTCCGTGTCTCACTGACAGCATCTCTGTGGCCAGCCAGGGACCACCATCAGCAGGCTGCAGAGCACAGCAGCTGGAGGACAGAGGTCAGATAAAGGGTAGGTTATATACATTCCCAAAGACAAGGAAGGCCACAGGGCAGGTGTGTCAGGATGGGATTGCCTGCGTTTCTTGGTTTCTGGGCTCAGATGGCCTAGGTCCCCTGGTTTCCTTAGTGATGGCATGGAATCCCTCCCCAGCCCTACTCATTATTTTTCATGGACTGTATTTGCCCCCAGTTCGTGGGGAACAAGGAGCCATTCAGATGCTGACAGCTGTGTCTCTCTGCAGGCAAGCTGTGACCCTAGGCAGACAGGAGGCCCATGGCATATAGCTGGGAGGTCCACCCCAGGGGTACTTGGTCAAGAGCTGTCACTCTGCCTCCCTCTCTCCTTAGCAATGTGGCATCTGCACTTCCAGGCTCAAAATGAAGATGCCAGAGACATCTTCAGATGACACAAACTTCCTGATCACCCATTAGGGAGCCCAGGGGATGAGCCTTTCCTGAGGGCCTAGGTATTTCCCAGGAGGCTGTGCAGGCCTCCTGGCAGGGGATTATGTTGATGTGGTGTTTAGCAGAACCTTCCAGGGCCTTCTCAGGGAGTTGCACAGCTGCCTGCAGATACCTGCAGGCCCTGCACCGACCCCATGTAGCTCTTTGAAGTACCCAGGGTGGTGCCACCAACACCCCACCGCCCCATGCCCTGAAGACTGTGGTGTATCAGCCACTGCCTGTAAAGACCTAGGTTATGTCGGTACACAGAACCACAGTGAAATAACATTGAGAAAACCAAAGAGCAGTGACTGCACTGATCAGAATGACCCAGAACCCTTCTTTCAGGTCGGTCTTCCTGGCTGACCCATGGATTCAGCCGTCCGGCACCCCCAGGATCTGGGTGGGGCAGGTAAAGCTCAACAACCTGAGCCAAAAGAAGGCCACGAGAAAAGCAAAGGGGATTTATAAGAATCAAAGAATTTAGTCCACTAGGTTCACTGAAGTCTTGCTTGTCTTAGTCTTAAAACATCTGCACTTTTCTTTCAGGAATTGTGGCTTCCTGTGCCACGGGCTCATTCACAGTGCTGGCAGAGGTACTTAGAACCCCAAAATGTCAGGACCAGAGGGACCTGTGCCAATACCCAGTTCTGAGTTGTTTTTTTTTTTTTTTTTTTTTTTTGAGACAGGGTCTCGCTTTGTAGTTCAGGCTAGCTCTGAGCCCACTACAGAGCCCAGGCAAGCCTGGAACTCAGCAATCCTCCTGTCTCTGCCTCCCGAGTGCTGGGATTACAGGTGTGAGCCACCACGCCCGGCACTGTGGTATGTGGTGCTGATTGCTGGTTGATTGCTGGTGGGCGTGTCTCCACGCCCAGCATTATATGTGGTCACCGGGGATCGAACTCAGGACCTTGCGCTTGTAAGGCAGGTGCTGGAACCACTGAGCTAACCCTCCGGCCCAGTTCTGAGATTCTTGATCATTTTTCTGCCTCCTTTCTGATGGCCCTTGGAGCACCTGTCGAACCTCTCTGGGCTGTAATGTGGCCAGCAATTTCCAAGGTTGTCATGGTGAAGACACTTTCTGCAGTGGCTGGTGCCAGCAAGGTGCCTGGTAAAGCTGGCTGCTTCACTTCCTCATCCCCTCACTCTCAGGCACCCATGCCTCCTGCATACTGGGCCCAAATGCCCATCTCTGAGCAATCTGCAGATCCTTGGGCCCGGGTGGTGGGGTTGCAGGAGGCATCACATTATAAAGCTTGGCATAACCTCTTGCCTTCCTGGAGAGGTTGCACCCACCAAGGGCACAGAACCCAGGACAGCGCAGGAAAGGCAGGGGACGTGGCAGGCCCACGCTACCGGCTGTGAGCACATGGGATGTAGGGTGGCTCGTGGGGCCACTTGCGTAGAGCACAGGTGCTCTGAGCCAGGTGCGCGGGGTCCGTGTACGTGCTGGAACACAGGCCTGCCCCTCACCCCGTGGGATGCCTGTCCTGCCGCACAGCCAGCGCCAGCCAGCTCTGCCCCGAGAGTACAGAGCAGCCTGGGTCCCTGGGGCAGAAGTGCCAGGTGGGGAGGGAGGAACAGGAGACACCTCAGGGATAGGGGTCAAAGTGCACACATTTATTTTCTAGAACAAAGGCTAAAAGAAGCAAGTTTCTTTCGTTTTATTTTAAGAAGGACAGAAATTGTTATTAAAATGTCTACATTATTATCAAGATACTAGACCTTATGATATTTAATTATTAAAGTGTGGTATTCTTAAAGTTTTATTTAATACACAGACATTTTAAAAGGACCATTAAATTGATTACTGTCCAGCTGTGAAATGCAGCCCCCCACCCCCCCAGCCCAGCTCTGCCATGTTGTCCCTGCCCACTGTGGGTGGGGACAGGCCCTAGATCCCACTCTGAGCCTCGCAGCCAGGGACCTAAGGGGGGTCACACCTGACCTAGTTAACCTCATCATCAACAGTGGTTTCTTGCCCCCCACCCCGGCCCACTCTCTTCTCCTACCCCGTGGGGATCCAGCTCCTGCCAGGCCAGGGAGCCCCAGATCCCAAGGGCCTGGGTGATAACAGCTTCAAGATGAAAACTCTCCTCTTGTCCTGCTCCTTGGGGGACAAGCACAGACCACCTGTTCCCTGAGCCCTCTGTCTCTCTGCCGGACGGGCTTGGTGTGGAAAACCAGCAGGTGGCAGAGGGCCCGAGTCACTTCCGAGCCGGACTCCGGTCACTGACACCTTGCGGACAGCCGCAGATCCCAAGTTCCCTGCGACACGTGTGAGGATGGCTGCATATTCGGGCCAAATTCTTTAGCCTTCACTAGAAGTGATTCCTCGGATACCACACGCATATGTAATATTATATAGAGTGATATATTTAATACCTGTGTATATATGCATCACGGGACGACATATATACACACTAAAAACGGGCTGGTGACGACAGACTGCGACAGCACAGATCAGGAGAACAAGCACCACCGACGCTCGCGGCCGCCGCCCGCCTCGGCTACCACTCACCTCCGCCAGCCACGCCGCCCACCCCGCAGCGCTGGCCAGCTGGGGGCAGGGGACGGGCGGGGGAGGGGAAGGGGCATGCCACAGTTACTGGGACGAGGCTGGGCAGCAGCGGCATGAGGGGCAGGGGCCCCTCGGCCAGGGTGCCCGCCGTTACACTGTCACGCGCACTTTCGGTCCTTGCTCGAGGAGAAACGGGGGGTGTTCCGTTCGCCATCACACTCCCCCCAGCCTCAGCCCCCGGTTCCTTCCGGGGGTGCCCCACTCCTTGTGCCAAGTGGTGTGGGGCATTCTGGAATGTCTGGGGAACCAGGGGAGGCCGGGCTGCCCGCGGGATGGATGGAGGAGCTGCACGCAGACACAGCAGACAAGGGGAGAGCTGGGGGCCGGGGCTGGGGGTCAGCTGGGGTCCCAGGCAGCTGGCGGGGCAGTTGGGTACGATGGTATGTCTGGGCCTTGGGTCCCCAGGAAAGGGACTGTGCCCCATCCCGGAGCGGCTCGTGGAGCCCAGGACACGGCGCTCTCTCCACATCCACGATCCCCCTTCCCCATGCAAGTGTGGAACTGGAGCTCATGGCGCCTGCCCCTCCACCTCTCCCTGAGCAGATGTGGGGACCGATTCTGCTGTCCCTCTGACCACCATCTTCAGGAGGGGACTGTCCCACAGGGGCGCTCACAAGACCAGCCCCCCTGTACACCGCCCTCCCTTAGCTCCAGGGGTGACGGCTGAGGCCACAGATACATTTGATTCCAGGACTGTCCCAGCCGCGTCCTGAGCCTGCCTGCTGTCTCTGTAACTGACCCCGAGTCTTCCAACAGCTGTTTTTATCTGAGCTGTGCCTCCCACTGGTGGCCAGAAACCCTTTCTGCTAGGCCTCAGTTTCCTTTCTGCAAAGTGGTGCTCAGGCTGGGTGCCCTCCGAAGGCTGAGAGGGTACAGTCCACACTGGTGGCCTGCGAGGAAGCTCAGTAGGGATGTTGGTGGCTGAGGGTGCCCCAGACTCCTGAGTCTTGCTCTCCAGTCTGATGATTCGGCCAGAAGGAAAACTGAGGCCCAGAGTGTGTGTGACCAGCGCAGAGTCCCTGCGTCCACCCTGAGGCTGAATTTTAAAGCTAAACAGGGCCTCTTACCCTCTGCTGCGTCCTGATCTGCCCCTGGAGGAGGGGGTTGGAAAGGGGGGGGAGGACCCTCCTGCTGCAGATTCAAGTGGGGACCCCAGGCTCCCCAGCCCTGAGCTTTGGGCCCCCCTTGAGGAGCAGACAGACATTAAAGCTGTAGGCTGAAGCTGGAGGGGGTCAGCCAGTCCCCTCCTTCCCCAACCAGGAGAGCTGTGGGGGTGGGGAGGGTCTCTCCGGGTGTCAGCACGAAGAGGGCCCTGGACCACGTGGGGCTGCAGCACGTGCACCGGGGATGCACACCTGGAGAGGACGGAAGGGGCTCCAGGGGCTGGGGTTGCCTGAGGAGGGGCCCCCACCACCCCCAGCTGGTTTGCCCTGGCCCTTCCATCGACCTTCTGTCCCCACCCCCACCCCCACCCCAGGATTCTGCCCACCACCAAGACCCTACTCCGTAGTGGTGGTGGTGGTGGTGGTGGTGGTGGCAGTGGCAGCGGCAGGAACTTCTGGGGTGGCATTAGCAGTGTCCCCATCTTCTTGCAGCAGGAAGTTGTATTTGCCAAAGTCGTCATCCCGCGGGCACAGAAGCATGTCCTTGCGGGCCTTGGCCACTTTCTGCTTCAGCACCTCACGCCGGTCTAGCCACTCACTGAGCTCCTCCTGGCCGTGGGCGCAGCGGCACTTGTCCCCATCTGGGCAGGCCTTGCCCTTCTGGAGCCTGTGGGCAGCGGGAGGCTCACGGCCTGCGCTCTGTGCCGCGGAACCCGGTGTGCCCATGGGGCCTCCCTGAGACGAGCCTTCCCCTGGGCAGCCTCAGTGCCCGCTTAGGGACACGTGGATACCCTGGCCCTCTGTGGGGTTTGACCTAGGGCTGCAAGAGGGGTCTTGGCAGGTCTGAGCCCACCCTCAGTCCTCCCTTGCGTGCCACCTGTGCCCTGCCCTCCCCTAGCACCTGTCACAGAGCCGGAATTCGCCCATGGGAAAGCGGTAGGCCCAGCCACTGGCGTCGCTGTCGGAGGTGAAGACCTTCTCCTTGTGCTTCTCGGACTGGATGTGCTGCTGCCACTGCTTCTTGCTGTTACTGTTCTTGCCGCAGAGCCAGCAGTGGTAGCCCATCTGGGGACACAGCACCGTGGGGCCGGCTGCTCCAGGCTACCCTCTGGAGCCCCTCCGGCTCAGGCCAGGCCCAGGTGCCAGGCGTGGGCACTTACCATGATGTCGGCATAGTCCGTGGGCATCTGGATCTGCTTCTCCCCTTCCCGTGAGCTGATTGGGGTCCCTTCCCCGGGCTTCCCCGGGTTGTGTTTCTTGAGCCACATGTCATAGGTCTGCTGCATGTCCAGGACTGGACAGGAGACACAGTGCCTGGTGAGGGGCTTCTCTACCTGGCTCCAGTTCCTGCTGGATGTGGGAGCCAGGGGACCCAGGCCTGGATGCTAAGTTGCCTGGGCTCAGGCCTGGCCACCAATGGTGGCCCAGAGAGGCGGCAGGCCGAGGCGGGGGAGGGACGGGGACTGTGGGGTGTCTAGCAGTGAGCTGATGGGGTGAGCCTGCCACTCACTCTTGTTCTCCTTCATGAATGTCCACATGTCCCTCTCTTCAGGGCTGTGTGCAAAGGAGCAGTTCCCCACGTACTGGCACTTGCGGCCATTCTGCGCGTGGATGCAGAGCTGGAGGGCGGGCGTGGAGAGCCGCTGAGTCCCACGGGCTGGGCTTGGGGAGCCCTCCACCCCCCCCCGGCAGCCCCTCAGCCCTGGTGCTCACGTCGTATTGCTGTGGGAAGTTGCGGATGGATGGCAGCGGCCTCACCGACACCCACTTCCTCTTGGCCTTGGACATCACCAGAAGGACCCGTCGCTCCTTGGTCCAGCTGCAGGAGAGACGGGGGAGCTACTTAGGGAAAGGGAGCTCTCTCAGTCCTGCTCTCCTCAGCCACAGTGCTCAGGGGGCCGCCATCATGCCCAACTCCCGGCCTGGCACCCACTCACCAGTGACGGGCCTTGGCACTGCAGTACTTGAGGTCCTTGTCAGGCTCCACCACCTGCCCATTTCTCCAGCACTGGCCACACACAAACTTCATCTGTAGGTCGAAGGTGCTGGGCCCATGTGTCCTAGGGGCACCCTGTGGAGGGCAGGCTGGGGGTTGGAGAGGCTTCAGGCCCAAAGCCCTGGGGTCTTTCACACACACAGGCAGTCGCTGAGAGCGCCAGGGCTGCTCAGTCTTGGTCTAGTTCCTGCTTCTACCCACAGGCAGTGATCCTCCCACAGCAGAGCCTGTGGCTTCTTAGTGTATGGGCCAGGCCCAGCGCGCGGGCTCCCGACTCCTGACAAGCACGCTCCTTTTTCTGGCTCCTCCCTGCCTCCCCGCCTTCCTTCAGAGGCCTGGTCCATGGCCCTGATGCATTTGCTAAGGCATATGCCGTAGCCCCTGCTTTGAACGTGCTGTTTCTTCTCGAATGTCTCCCCTTCACTCTTCGCCCAGCTTGTTCTAGAAACTATGTATCTTTTTTTTTTTTTTTGAGACAGGGTCTCGCTTTGTAGTTCAGGCTGGCCCTGCGCTCACTATGTAGCCCAGGCAAGCCTGGAACTCAGCAATCCGCCTGTCTCTGCCTCCCGAGTGCTGGGATGACAGGCGTGAGCCACCACGCCCGGCTAGAAACTACGTATTTTAAGGGGAGGGCAAAGCAAAGAAGGGGAAGAAAAAAAATTGATGGTAAAAAGGGAAAACATGGAAACAATGCTTATGTATATGGGGAGGTGGGGGGGTTGAAGGGAGGGCAGGAGAATGGGAAAAAATAAGAATCAAGATATATCATCCACAAGTATAAATTCTCAATCAGGAGTGTGATCATAATGCATTCCTAAAATGTACCAATCGTCTCAATTTAGTAAAAAAAATGATAACATTTTTTAAAAACTCAGCTCCAATGCCTACCCTGCAGGAAGCCCACCCCAAGCTAAGTCACGGCTGCCCTTTCCACAGCTCCCAGCCTTGCTGGGCTCCCTGGTGCTGACCGGCTCGCGGTCTTGGGTGCTGCTCCCGCACACAGCGGGCAGCTGGGAGCACAGTGGGCAGTGTGGGTCTGCTTGGGCAGCAATGGATCCCGCCACGCCCCAGAGCAATGTCCAACTCTCTCGGGCCCCACCCTCCGCTGCTTCCCCGGCCTCTGCCCCACGCTTCTCTTTGCAGGCAGAGGAGGGGCAGGTGTCCGTCCTGCGAGCTGACCAACTGCTGCTCTGTGACCGGCCCCGTCCACCTTCCCGGACCCCTAAGTGTGGGTTTACACCTCTGGAAGCCCTTGCTTCTCCAGGCGGACGGGCTCCCATCCTCTGCCACAGGAGCTCTCTGGGGACAGGAGCTGTGGCTCATACCCTGTGACCCAGCGCTGCCCAGCCCAGGGCCTGTCCCGGGGCAGGAAGGAACTCTGTCCTCCCAGGTGACTGGCCCCTTGCCTGGCACCAGAAAACTCAGACCTGCACACATATCCCTGGGACACGGTGAACTGGACAAGCCCGTGGGAGAGGGGCGCGTTACCCCCATCCCGAGGGGAAGGCACTGTTGCTGCCTCACGCTCCGGGGCCACGGCGGCTCAGCCTCGTATTCACGCTTCACAACCACAAGTCCCTGAGTCCCTGCAACCCTCAGAGTGAACAGAGATTGGCGGAGCAGGTCCCGAGCCCACCTCGGGGACTGGCATGAGGACAGGGAGCCTGGCGCACTCATGCTTCTGGGTGGGATATGGCAGTGAGAAGCCACAAGCCCCGGCTATGCAGCTTCTGCCCGACACCCCAACTCGACCTCACAGGAGTCTCGCGTCTGGACCTGCTCTGGCGTCAGGGGTGGGCAGGACGGGCTGCTCAGAGCACCTTGCCTGGCGAGGCCTGCGCCCCTGGGGCATCTCACATTCACTGTCTCCCCAGCCCTGAAGCCACCTCTCTGAGCCTGTGGCTTCAGCACCGTCTGTGGTGACAGTGGCTGCACGGCTGGGGCGCTGGGCCAGCTCCTGCCAGCCTCACACCACCTGGAGAGGGCAGAGAGCAGGGTGCCAGGAGGAGCCTGAGGTGCTCAGGTGACAAGGGGGGTGGGGAGCGAGCAGGGCAAGCTTGGGACAAGATGGAGGGAAACTGGATTCGCCCTGGGCAAGACTCCAGCTAGCTTCAAGCCTCAGTTTCTCTCTCTGTAAATGGCACAACACCGTGGCTCACAGAGCCAGGACTCTGGTGAAGATCAGGAGGGACAGGAGAGGACACACTCCCTGGGCATCCGCTTGAGCTCACCAAGATGTTCACGTGGTCTCAGAGTGTCATCCCAAGGGATATTTAATAATTACAGAAGGCAAAATAGGACTCGATGGTAGAGAAACCTCCACAGCCAAGGTACCTTAATCAAGCTACCAGAGTTTAATCACATTATCACCAGGAGCAGGACACATTGAGATGAGGAGCCCACGTCTGCTGTGAGCCAGGGAACACCTGGCCTCGCCTCTGTGGACAGGGACACAGCACACGGTCCTACCGGGATGGACCTCCCGGACAACCACTGGCTCCTCAGAACGTCAGCACCACGGAAGCCAAAGGCCAACTGAGGAACTGCTCTGAGTTAAAGGGGACTAAAGAGAACATCCCCCGGACACGGTGCCTCCCCCGAACCTTGCGGATAATGGCTTCACAGCAGTGCTAATTCACTGGTGTTATACTGTGCTGTGCTTACACCAGAGGTGTCCCTATTTTAAGATCTACACGTGGAAGTGTAGAGGACATCCTGTCTGCAGCTTAGTGACAAAGCCACCTACACATACACACACACACACACACACACACACACACACGAGATAAAGATTTGCAGAGACAGCAAGCAAGTGTGGGATGCAGTACAATGTTACCTTCTGGGGAATCCAGCAAAGGGCCCAAGTGCATTTTTCACAGGTATCTGACAAATCTCCTACACCAAGGCACTGGTGTCACAGTGAAGGGACAGGGATGATCCTCCAGGGCTTACCGAGGTGCTGCTGCCCTTCCCAGCATGCGCTTCCAACTGCTGCCAGTATTTCTTGGATTCCTGAACGATGTCTTCGTGCGTCATGCCTGGGGAGGACAGGGAGACATGTGTGTCCCTCACGGGGCTCAGCAAGGAACCAGGCAGGGCATCTGTGGAGTGCCAGTGGTCCCAGTATCACAAAAAGGAAAGAATCTCTAGACATCATGTTTAGCCAACTGCAGACACACACTGATTAAGTCTGGGACGGTGCGTGGAGAGACAAGTGGTTAAGGGCTTTGTCTTTCTGCAAGTCTCAGAGTGTAGGTTCCCAGGTCCAGACAATGTAGAGGACCACCCTACAGCTCTTATACATACACATACAGCATACAGCATTGTATGTGGTTACCGGGATCAAACTCAGGACCTTGTACTTGCCAAGTAGGCGCCAGAACCACTGAGCTAAATCTCCGGCCCCTGGGTGGGCAATATTTTATGTGTACCCTTCACTGCCATTAGCTTATGGCCACAGAGGGGGAGCCGTGCACCCCAGGTAGGTCAGACAACAAAGCATGTTCTTCGCTGCTTGTTCCCAGCATAGATGTAAATTCTCCAGAGCAAGGACCTTGTCTAGTTTAAGAGTGAACCTTGGGGGCCGAAGATTTACCTCAGTGGTTCCAGCGCCTGCCTCGCAAACACAAGGTCCTGAGTTCGATCCGGTAACCACATAGAATGCTGGGGGTGGTAACTTACGCCCACCAGCAATCAGTACCTTATACCACAGTGCCGGGCGTGGTGGCTCACGCCTGTCCTCCCAGCACTCGGGAGGCAGAGACAGGAGGATTGCTGGGTTCGAGGCTTGCCTGGGCTATACAGTGAGCTCAGGGCCAGCTGAACTACAAAGTGAGACCCTGTTTCAAAAAAAAAAAAAAAAAGAGTGAACCCTCAACAGAGAGGAGGTGCTGGGCAAAGCCCCGATGAGTGGGCAAGTGAATGGCATCAGGTCCTCTCAGGGAGGAGCAGCGAGGGCACCAGGCAGCAAAGGAAGGAGCCTGAGGGAAGAAAGCTCCGCCCCCTCTGCGCGGGGCCCTCACCTGAGTACTGCTGCAGCAGCCAGACCTTGAGCTCAATGAAGCTGTGGGCAAAGTGGCAGCTGTCCTCCCGCAGGCAGCCGTAGCGCACCTCGTGGCGGCACACGTCGAACTGGAAGTGCTCCTGGAACTGGCGGATCTTGGAGTACTTGAGGGAGGTGGAGCGGACGATGTGCACCAGGCACCTGGCGGGTGGCAAGGGAGGGCGTGATGTAGGCTGTCCGGGGTCGGCTGCCCTCCCAGCTGGCAGCCTCCGCCCTGGGCAGCCACCGCCCTGCGACTCCATGCCAGCATGAAGAGGAGGGGCTCCTGTCCTTGGTCCTAACTCCACTGCAGTTGGCCCTGCTCAGGCTGCAGTCTGGAGCCAGCTCAACCTGCAGGTGCCAACGAGCAGAGAGCGCCAGATGCACCTGCCACAAGGCTGGGGGAGGGGAGTGCCTGCTCTAGGGGGGCCTCTCCCTCAGGCTTCGCGCTCCACGATCCAGAGGTGGCCCAGCATCTGGGGCGACAATGATGGGAATACTTCCTCTCAGCCACGATCCCATTTGGGTTTTTTTTTTTTTGAGTCCTGGGAATTGAACCCAGGGCCTTCATACTTAGTTGCAATCCCAGCTGTTTATTTGATTGGTTGATGGCTAAACTGCCTAGGCTGGACCTGGACTTACTGCCCGGGCTCAGCCTCCCAGAGTGCTGGGATCACAGCCAGGTGCTGCCATAGCTGACCGGGCAAGGGCTCCTCACTGCCACCCTAGATCAGATGACCCCAGCCTTGCAGAAGAGGAAACCCCAGGTGGCAGTGCTACTGCAGCATGGTAAACTGGGCCACTGGCCAGCTGGGATGTGGGCCTAGGTCTGCCTGGCTCTTACCCACTCTGGGGCAGAGCGGGGGCAGGAAGACAGAGCAAAGCAGGGATGCCAGGCCTGACCCAGCCTCCCTTTCCCTGCTCGATGCTGACATCAGGGCAGTTCCGGGCACCAGGGAGAAGTCAGGGATCTGGTCCTGCACTGCTCCCAGCACTCAGCTTTCTCTTCTGTCCACCGAGACTATTAAATCTTTGGAATGCATTAAGTCCCCAGTGAGCACGCTCCTGCCCTTGGCTGGTGGAGGCCGCCCCTGGACAGACCACTTAGGTCTGCTCTTTGGCCTCGGTCTTTCCCGGACATCTGAGCCACCTTGGGGGACTCTCCAGCCGCCCCCAGGCCCCACTCACTTGTTGTTATAGAAGCTGTGCTTGGCAGCCAGGTTGGAGCAGACGGACGGAGAGTCCTTGGTGCCTTTGCTGATGATCCGGGGCTTACTGTCAAAGCAGATCTGCCCAGGAAGGTGAGGGGCTGGGACCCCGCAGGGAGACCGGAGAGGGGACAGCTGATTCTCACAGTCCCTACTCTGGGTCAGTGGAGGAAGAGAGGCCCAGGTCTATGTCCCTCAGGTCTCTGGCTCCAGTGTAGATGGTCTGCCTGTGGGTCCCTTCTCCTTCTCCCCTTTCTTAGATCCCGCCACTCAAAATACCTGGGGCAGGGAGCTCTTTTATGTCTCCGAGCCTCAGTTTCCTCAACTAGAAGCTGGGGACAGTCATACTGCTTCGTTTCACAGCTTCACCGAGAAGGTTAACAAAATCAAATAAAAAGGAAGTACAGGTGCTTGTACCCTCCATCCTCTTGCCCGGCTGGGAACCACAGGCCTCTGTCCATTAGGGACCAGGAACTCACCTGCCAGGCCTAAGGTCAGGGAAGGGGCAGGCCCTTGCTCCACAGAGGGACCGACGCTGCCCGGTCCCTGCTAAACTAGGGCACAGGGAGAGATCACCCTCGAGGCCCAGCAGGGTCCCCTCAGTGCAGCTACTGAGATCAGAGCTGAGCCGGGGGGTCCGAGGCTCAGGAACGCAGAGCGGTCTCTGGGGAGGGCACAGTCAGGACCCGGGCAAGGACAGTGGGCACTGAAGCTGCCACGGCCAGGTGTGGTGGGGAATGTGGAAAGCAAAGCCATGGACGCTTTGCTCAGCTCAGCCGAGCGTTGCCAACCACACCACACCAACAATAGACTCAGGGCCTCTGGGCAATGCTGCCTGCCTGGTCCTCTGGGTCCTGGCTGTGACCCACCACTGGCAGCTGGAGCTGGAACACGTGCCTGGGCTCTGGGCTTGAGGCTCAGCTCTGCTCTGGACTAGCTGTGTGCCCTTTGGGCAGCCCCTCCCCTCCCTGGATCCTACATTTCAAGTGTAAAGGGGCGCTGCCAGGAAGTGAGGACAAAGACCTAAATCCTGGCACGTGACTAGCTGCCAGGGAGCACCACATGGCAGAGCTACTATCGTTTTCCGGCCCCCGTTTCCGCCTCTGCAGAGTCAGGTGTGGGACAGGTCTTGGCACTAACAGACAGGCCCTTCCTCAGGGGCCAACTTCCTGACAGCCCGAGGACCTGTGTCAGGCTCCACATCAGGCCCCCATGATGGTCCATGGCAGGGGCCCCCCGGCCGTGCAGGAGCCCTGGGGTGAGGGGAGGCAGGGCAGGCGGGGGGGGCAGGTACCTCACAGAGGAAGGTAAAGATGCCCTGGTGCTCCTTGAGGAGCTTGGCGATGGTGAGGCTGCCACGCTTGACGCCTCCCAGCGGGTCAAAGAGCAGGTCGCGGTTGAGGGTGCCCTTCCGCTCCTCGGTCCACACGTCGATCTCCTCCTGATGGTAGGCGAACGTGCAGTTATCCCCGTACTTACAGTCCTGCTTGTTAATCATGTCTGCAAAGAGGCAACAGGATACAGTTCCGCCAGGCGGGGACAGCAGCCTGCAGTGTCCCCACAATCCTGCTGTGGCCAGGCAGGCTTGGTGCTACCAGGTGGGGTGCTGGTGAGAGTGCCAGGCCCAGGCCCTCTGTGCTCAGCACCCACAGAGCTTGGTCATCACTCCTGCCCATGCCCCTAGGGTTGTCTTTAGCAGGCCAAGCGAGGCAAAAGTAGGAAAGAAGCTTTGTACAGGTATATGAGCCTCTATATCGTCAAAGGAGCTTTAAGAAATTAATATTCACCAGGAAATGGGAATTTCAGAATCAAGAACATTGGTCTTCCAACTCAGTCAGATCTGGGACTCCTTGTTACATCCTGAGCCTCGGCCATCTTTTTTTTTTTTTTTTTTTTTGAGACAGGGTCTTGCTGTGTAGTTCAGGCTGGCCCTGAGCTCACTATGTAGCCCAGGCAAGCCTCGAGCTCAGCAATCCTCCTGTCTCTGCCTGAGTGCTGGGATTACAGGCATGAGCCACCACGCCCAGCACTGTGGTATGTGGTATTGATGGCTGGTGGGCGTGAGTCTCTACGCCCAGTATTGAATGTGGTTACCGGGAATCGAACTCAGGACCTTGCGCTTGCAAGGCAGGCGCCAGAACCACTGAGCTAAATCTCTGGCCCCTCTGCCATCTTTTTTTTTTTTTTTTTTTTTTTTGAGACAGGGTCTCGCTTTGTAGTTCAGGCTGGCCCTGAGCTCACTATGT
>PVIC010032518.1:0-20645 GCA_004025085.1 Thryonomys swinderianus | reverse complement strand
ACTCAGCAATCCTCCTGCCTCTGCTTCCCGAGTGCTGTGATTACAGGCGTGAGCCACCACGCCCGGCTGTATGTCCAATTCTTTTCCTGTGAAGTTTTCTGCCATTATAGCTGTCAACAGTTTTTTTCTTTTTTCTTTTTTTTTTTTGGAGACAGGGTCTTGCTTTGTAGTTCAGGCTGGCTCTGCGCTCACTATGTAGCCCAGGCAAACCTTGAACTCAGCAATCCTCCTGTCTCTGCCTCCCGAGTGCTGGGATTACAGGCATGAGCCACCATGTCCGGCAGAGTGTTCTCATTTTTAATGAAGGCTCCAAGTGATGTTTCAGGAACAGAATCTTCTTTCTTTTGACATTGTCTTTCATTCAGCAGCAATACATCCCAGGAATACATAAATACAGTAGCAATCAGGTGAGGTTGAGCAATGGTGAAAAATGAATAAATCACAAGATAAATTAATTCAACACAATAAATTAGCAAAAATCGTGGCTATGCATGCATTCCCACATGTTTGTAGAATATTCTTTCATAGTTAAAAGTTATACAATTAGTGATGTCTCTGGAGTGTTGTGCTTGAGGGTTATGATGCCTTTAATTAAAAATACACCCAAGGTGGGCTGGAGGGTTAGCTCAGTGGTTCCGGCACCTGCCTCGCAAGCGCAAGATCCTGAGTTCGATCCCCGGTAAACCGCATATAATGCTGGGCATGGAGACACGCCCACCAACAACCAACACCGCATACCACAGTGCCAGACGTGGTGGCTCACGCCTGTAATCCCAGCACTCGGGAGGCAGAGACAAGAGGATTGCTGAGTTCGTGGCAGCTTGCCTGGGCACCATAGTGAGCTCAGGGCCAGCCTGAACTACAAGCGAGACCCTGTCTCAAAAAGAAAAAAGAAAAAAAACACCCAAGGTAAATACTAGGAGTATATTAAGTAGGATAGGCTCAGGGTTTTATAGTGTAGATGGTAGCCCATTTTCTCTCTGAAACTCATATTAGAATAAGTTTGAAATAATTCATGTCTGTAGATATGAATTACAGAGCTCTTAAAAGCATGATTTTGAAAGTTATTTATTGTTTAAGTATACAGCTCTTATTTCAAGTTTATTTTGGCAGAGACCTCATGAATAAAGTTTGGGATGGAAAATGGAAAGTATAATTTGTTCATTCTTCAACTATTTCTTGAAACATGTTTTTTTCTTTGTTTTTCTTTTTTGTTTGTACCAGGGGTTGAACTCAGGACCTTGCACTTACTAGGCAGGTGCAGCACCACTGAACCAATAAAAGATGCCAAACATAGGGCTGGAGATTTAGCTCACTGTTTCCAGTACCTGTCTAGCAAGTACAAGGTTCCTGATTCAATACCTGGTAACCACATACAACAATACTGGGCATGGTGACTCACACCCACCAGCAATCAGTACTACATACCACAATGCTGGGCATAGTGGCTCGTGCCTGTAATCCCTGCACTCCCGAGGCAGAGCCAGGAGGATTACTGAGTTTGAGGTTTGCCTGGATTACATAGTGAGGTCAGGATCAGCCTGACCTACAAAGTGAGACCCTGTCTAAAAAAAAAAAAGATGCACTGAAAGCAGTCCTGTAAGGTAAATTTATAGCTGTAAATTCCCATATCAAGAAAACAGAGTGGGCTCAAGTGAACAACCTACTGTTGAATCTCCAGCTTCAAGGAAAAAGAAGCCAAGCCTCATGTTCATGTGAGGGAGGAAATTATAAAAATCAGACCAGAAATTAAGGTAATGGAGGCTAAAAACATAATACAAATAAACAACAAATCAAGTTGGTTCTTTGAAAGATTAAATAAAATTGAGAAAACTTTAGCCAACATTATCAAAAAAGGAAAGACTCAGAAACATACAATTAAGAAAGAAAAGACTGACAATGCAACAGATGCAGAAAAATCATCAGTACCTATTTTAAGGACATGTATTCCAGTAAGATGGAAAATACAGAAGAATAGACAAATTCCTAGATACATATAAATTACCAAAACAGAATCAAGAAGATATAGAAATTCTAAATAAACTAATATCAGCCAATGAAACTGAATATGTAATTAAAAGCCTACTAACAAAGAAAAGCTCTGGGCCTAATTTATTCTACAAGAAATTAATAGAATAATGAATGCCAGTTTTCTCCAAACTCTTAAATGAAATTGAAAGGGAAGCAATACTCCCAAATTCATTCCTGGGAGCAAGCATTACTCTGATTCCAAAACCAGAGGAAGACCCAACCAAAATGGAGAATTACAGGCCAATCTCCCTAATGAACATAGATGTAAAAAATCCTTAATGGGCCTCACCAGTTCCAGGCCTCACTTTCCTGCCAAATCCACCAGAGCCTTCACAAATCTAGGCCTCTCCTTCCTGCCACACCCTCCCTGGTTGCACAAACTCCAGGCCTCACCTTCCTGCCAAGTCTTCCACAGGCTTGACCAATCTCAGCCTTTCTTTTCTGCCAAGCCTGCCTCAGTACTCAACAGTCTCAGGCCTCACATTCCTACCAAGCCTGCTCTAGCCCCACAAACCCTAAGTCTCAACTGTTATAAGCCTCATCAGTCCCAGGGATGGCAAGCCTGTCATGCCTTCCCCAGGATCACAAACCCCAGGCCTCACCTTCTCACCAAGCCTGCTCCAGGTCTCAACAGTACCAGGTCTGACCTTCCTGGCAAGGACGTTCCAGGCTCTCCTACCTGCCAAACCTACCATAGCCTCACAAACCCAAGGCCTCCCCTTCCAGCCAAATCTGCCACAGACTACACCAGTCATACACCTCACATTCTGGGCTAATGTGTCATAAACCTTACAGTCTCAGACTTCTGCCCAACTAGCCCACCCTAGCCTCGCAAACCCCAAGCATCCCTTTCCCGCCAAGCCAGCACTAGGCCTCACCCTTCCCAGGCCTAACCTTCCTGCCAAACACCACAAACCTTACAACTCCCAGTACTCATCTTCCTGTCAGGTCCACATATGCCTCATGAATCACAGGGCTCACCTCCCACCAAGGCTGCCCCAGGTGTCATTAGCCCCAGACTTCACATTACCTCCAAGCTTGACACAGGCCTCACAAGTCCAGGGCTCTACTTCCTGCCAAGCCTAACACAACCTCACAATCCACAGGCTTCACATTCCTGTCAAACTCACCACAGATCTCTCCATTCCCAGGATTCACTTTCCCGCCAAGATCACCCAGGTCTCACCAGACCCAGGTCTTTCCTGCCTGCCAAACCTATCACTGCCTCATAAAACCGAGACCTCCCCTTTTAGCCAAACTTGCCAAAGACTATACCAGTCATATGTCTCACATTCTGAGCAAACCTACTGTAGGCCTCACAGTCTCAGACTTCTCCTGCACAACTAACCTACCCTGGCCTCACAAATCCCAGGCACCATTTTCCCATGAAAGCCAGCACTAGGCCTCATTAGTCCCAGGCCTCACCTGCCAAGCCCCCAGCAGCCTTACAACCCCAGGCCTAACCTTCCTGCCAGACTCACCACAAACTTCAACAGTCCCAGACCTCACATTCATGTCAAACCCATCATAGGCTTCATGAATCCCAGGCCTCACCTTACTGCCAAGCCTTCCGTACACCACATCAATAATAAGCTTCACCTTCCTGCCAACCATACCCCATCCTCCCAAACCCTAGGCCTCATCTTCATGCCAAATCAGCAATACATCTTACCTTTACAAAGCCTCACCTTCCTATCAAGCCTGCTAAGGGCTCAAAAGATCCATGCCTGACCTTCCTACCAAGCCCACTGCAGCCTCACAATCCCTAGGCCTCACCTGGCCATGAAGTTGATCCCAGATTTCACTCCCAGGCTTCATGTTCCTGCTAAACGCACTTTAGCTTCACAAATTCCAGGTTTCACCTTCCTACCAAACTTCCAAACAGGCATCCAATCACAGGTCACTTCTTCCCTTCAAGCCCACACCAAGACTCAACAGTCTCAGGCCTCATATGCATGCCAAGGCTACCCACGCCTCACAAACTCTGGGCCTCAACTTGTTGCCAAGCCTGAAAGATCCTCACAAACTCTAGGCTTCTCCTGGCATGGTGGCTCACACCTGTAATCCCAGCACTCAGCAGGCAGAGGCAGGAGGATTGCCAGAGCTCAAGACTAGCCTGGGCTATACAGTGAGTTTGGGGTCAGACTGAACTACAAAGCCAGACCCAGTCTTAAAATACTTATTAAAAAAAAAAAAGCTAGGCCTTACCTTCCCACCAAGCCAACACTAGACCTCACCAGTCCCCACCCAACAACCTTCACACCAAGCACAACATAGGCTTCACCAGTCTCAGGCCTCTCCTTCTCGAGAAGCCCGTCCCACCCTGACAAATCCCAGACTGCATCTTCCCATCAATCTGCTCCAGGACTCCTCTTCCTGCCAAACTCACCACAGACCTCATGACTCCCAGGCCTCACCTTTCTGTGAGGCCCACAGTGTGCCTCATGAATTACAGGCCTCACCCTCCTGCCAAGGCCACCCCAGTCTTCATTAGTCCCAGGCTTAACATCACTGCCAAGTCTACCACAGGCCTCACAAACCATAGGCCTCACATTTCTGCCAAATTTGCCACAGAATGCACCAGCCTCAGGCCTTATCTTCCTATCAAGCCTGCCATACATCTCACCAGTCCCAGTGCTCTTCTTTGGGCTTAGCACTCCCCAACCTCATATACCCTAGACATCACAATCCCCCAAATCCCGCAATAATCCTAAACTTTTTTTTTGAGACAGGGTCTCGCTTTGTAGTTCAGGCTGGCTCTGAGCTCACTATGTAGCCCAGGCAAGCCTTGAACTCAGCAATCCTCCTGTCTCTTCCTACTGAGTGCTGGGATTACAGGCGTGAGTCACCATGCCTGGCAATAATCCTAAACTTTATGAGGCCTAACTTTCCTTCAAAGCCCACTACAGGCCTTAATAATCCCAGGCCTTACCTCTCTGTCAAGCCTGCCCCAGCCTCACAAACCCCAGGTGTCACTTTTCCCCAAAGCCAACACTAGGCCTCATCCTTTCCAGGCTTCACCTTCCTGTCAAGCCTGCTCAGGTCTCTCCTTCTCACCAAGTCCACCCTAGCCTTAAAGCCCCAGGCCTAATCTTTCCACCTAACTCACCACAGACCCGAACAGTCCCAGACCTCACATTCATGTGAAGCCTACACTAGACATCACAAGTCTCAGGCCTCACCTTACTGTCAAGACCTCCATAGGCTTCACCAATATGAGGCCTCACATTTCCACCAATGGTGCCCAGGCCTCACTAACCCCAGTCCTTACCTTCCTGTGAAACACACCACTGACCTCACCAACCCAGACCTCACCTTGCTGCCAAGCCTGCCCCAGGCTCACCTGCCCTTGGCATCCCTTATGCTGAGCAGCAGGGATGTGAGATGCAGTAAGTAAGGAGGGGTCTGGATGTGTGTACTGGGCCCAGCATGGATGGGAAGTTAAGGGTGTTTGAGGATGGGGCAAGCTTGGTTGGAAGGTGAGGTTTGGGACTTAGGAGGCCTGAGGTAGGTTTGGCAGGAAGGTGACACCTAGTGTTTGTGAGGTCTGGTGTAGGCTTGGTAGGAGATGAGGCCTGGGCCTACTGAGGCCTGGCATTTGTAAGCCTGAGACAGGCTTGGCAGGTGAGGCCTGGGACAGGACAGGCCCTGAGTAGGCTTAGCAGTAAGGTGAAACCTAGGTTTTACGAGGCTGGGGTGGGCTTGTTGGGAAGTTGAGGCTTTGCCCTGAGGGGGCCTGAGGTGGGATTAGTGGGAAGATGAGGCCTCAGGTTAGTGAGGCCCACACGTACTCACCCTCAAACTTGCCTGGGGTGTAAGGTCCAGTTCAAGATAGGAGGCTCCTCACAAACGGAGGAGAGAGACCAAGAAGTGTTCTGTGGTGACCCCTCTAGAACTCTCTCTCCTTCATATAAATCATGGCTTATTGAAATGCTATGTTCAGGGTCAGGAAGAGTCCAGTGGTCATTCAGTGAATGGGGGAATCTATTTTGTTTGTTTTTAATTTGAGGCAGAAATGATAGGGCCTTTTTTTTTTTAATGCCAGCACTAGTTATCACAGGCGTCAACCTCAAGGATGGCCCATTGTTTGTTTGATCTATGACCTGAATGATGCAGAGGTCCTGTAGAGAGGCAGAAGAATTAGTCACAGGGTAGTGGGACTCAGGGCAACAGTTCCAGATGTTGTGTGGCTATTGTGGGTCAAAAAGGTGTCATGACCTAAGCTCTTTAAGAGAAACTTTGAAGAGCCATCCTGTGGCTTTTGACAAGGTACAGTGTGATATAGAGTCAAAAAAGGTTAATATCCAGAGGAACAGGTAAGCCCAGCTGGAGGCTGTCCAAGGAGGGAATAAAGGGAAAGATAAAGATAGTGACAGAATAAGTGGACTAGCAAGGGTGTGTCTGATCCCGGGGGAAACCAGATATGGGAGAGTGAGGCCAGGGGCCAGGTAGGCAGGGGTACTACCTTGTTGGTCATTTACATGATGATCACAGTAGCCTGGCAGAATAGCAGTCTGGTGTTGTCAGACATGGGGACCTTTTACCACATATTTTCCCAAAGTGGCACAATATAAACAGGATCCAGGTGGGAAAAGGTGAGTAGAGGAGTCTGATCTCTTCTGGGCTGATGAATTTACTTCCCAGCATCTCAAAAAGGTGGGTCTCCAAGGTGTCGATGCCAAAAGGTTGGCAGGTCATGACTGGTGTCCTGTTATGGTGCCTGTAAAATAAACTGGGATGCAATAGTTAGAAAAGCCACAGAGTGGTGATGAGGACCAAGGAGAGGAAGTTGAATGAAATGGGTAAAGCGAATGTTTGACAGCATATTGGAGATCTAGGCAAGGTGTGCTGGACCCGCCTGGTCTTCAAGTTGTCAGGTGACTCTAAATTTTAGAGGTCTTGTCTGCTGGACCGTGAAGGCTGGCTGGGGAGAATCCAGGGAGTGATTTGCAGTGTACTATATCAATAGCTGTGGGCAACCTAGAAACCTCTAAGAGCTTGATTATGAATTTAGAGTTTTGGGTGGAACTGCCCTTGGTGGAACACCTCAGTCTGAGAAGTGATGGCATAGCCTGTTTATTTGGTCTTGTTATGTGTAAAGGAGCTACCATCTGTGAACCACACCAAATCAGGAGAAGGGAGGAGGACTCTTTTCTGAATATGGGTGTCATGGGCCAGGGGCACTTCCAGGGCCTCAGGACAACTGTGGGCTGGTTTTTGTTTTGGAGGAGGAAGCAAGGTGGGATTACGCAGCAGACATGTCTGAAATGTGAGCAAGGAGTCATGGATGAGGGAGGTTGGAGAGACAGAATTCTGCACGGGGGCAGGTCGTGATGTTTTTATAGTTGAGATCAGGGATGGAATGGTGTGACAAGACCACAGTGGGTGTTTCAAATGTTAGATTTTTTGCTTCCTGAACCAGGACATGAGTTGCTTCCAGGCCTTGCAAGCATGGTGTCCAACCTCTAATGGCAGGATTTAGTCTTTTGGATAAGCAGGCAATCAGGGCAAAGGTGGGGCCTAATTGATGACCCAACACCCCAATGTGAATCCTTTGTTTTCTGACACGTACAGACAGAAAGGGCAAGCAAGGTCTGATAGGTGCAAGGCTGGGATTCTAGTAACTGGGATTTTAGTTGGGAAAATGGAGTGGCCACGGAGGCATCCAATGGTTTGTGAGGGTTTCCCTTGGTGGCCTCGTAGAGGGGTGCTGCCAAGAGGGAATAGATTCAGATCCAAGACTGGAGATATACCACCAAACCCAGAAAGGAAAGAAGCTCTTTGTTATGCCTTGATCATGCTTCCCCAGGAAGACCAGCACATGCATGTAATGAACAAGCACACTTTTATTAGCACAGCATGCAGTGGGTCTACCAATATTGGATTGGAGACACATAAGAATGGGTACCGGCCCCTTTTAAGGGCATTTCAGGTTACACATGCAAAGGGGACCTAAACCTTTTAGTGACTGTCTAACAGTTTGATCTATCATACTTATAGGGTCATTGGTAGAGGAGGAACAGGAAATGCAGAGTCATCTTGTGGGAGGGCTAACAAAGGAAATCTTTGGTGGGAACAGTTCTGGGGGATAGCTCACTGGTAAGTTATGTGAGCCATGTCCCCTCAGGCTTACCAGGAGATCGTTGTTACTTGGCAACCAGGGTGACCAGGGACTTACCAGTTTGCTCTGAGGTTTTTCAGTGAACCTTACACAATTAGCACAATTAGCAAGTTGTCACAAGTTGTTTTTTATATATCACATTTGCACAGGATGTTTTTACAAAGTACAAAGTTTGTCAGATGGGAGTGACTTATAAAATGAAGATTCTTTGGTCCCAACACTCCTGTTTCGTGGAGGGGGTCAGGGCATCTCAGACAAGCTGTTTTTTATCAGTCGTAATGGACTTAAAACCAGGGGATAGAAACACTCCCAGATATGTGACCTGGTGTCTAAAAAGCTGTCCCTTGCCAGGCGACACCTGAGAGCCTCTATCTGCTATAAAGTTTAGGAGAGTATAGGTGTCCTTTTGGATGGCCTCTAATGAAGGAGTGTGTAGAAGGAGATCATCTACATACTGAATGCAGTAGGAACCTTGTCAGTGAAGAAGGGTTAAGTTTCATGTTAGGGCCTGGCCAAAAAGATGAGGGCTGTCTTGAAAACCCTGAGGCAGGACTGTCCAGGTTAGTTGTAAAGAGATGTTGGATAAGGGGTTGGTCCAGGTAAAACAAAAACATCTTGGGAGTCTTTAAGTAAAGGAATAGAGAAGAAGACATCTTCTAAGTCTAAGACTTAGAAATGAGTGGTGTTATGAGGAATAGAGGACAAGAGTGTGTAGGGGTTGGGGACTACAGGGTGGATTGGGACCACAGCTGTATTAATAAGACAGAGATCTTGAACTAAGCAATATGTCCCATTGGGCTTTTTTAATAGCAAGAATGGCCATATTATATGGGGAACTGGTTGTCTTTGAAAGCCTTTTTTTTTTTTTTTTGAGACAGGGTCTCGCTTTGTAGTTCAGGCTGGCTCTGAGCTCACCATGTAGCCCAGGCAAGCCTCGAACTCAGCAATCCTTCTGTCTCTGCCTCCCGAGTGTTGGGATTACACGCCCGGCACTGTGGTATGTGGTATTGATTGCTGGTGGGCGTGAGTCTCCACACCCAGCATCGTATGTGGTTACCGGGGATCGAACTCAGGACCTTGTGCTTGCAAGGCAGGCGCTGGAACCACTGAGCTAACCCTCCGGCCCTGAAAGCCTTTTTAAAGCAAATCTGTGACTACAGGCAGCAATCCCAGGAGGCTAGAGCACAGGAGGGGATATTGGGCTTGGACTCAAAAGTGGGAGGGATCACAGAGGATGATTTTAACAGGGGGGAATTTGGCCATTGAAGGACAGTGGATGTCCCAAACCTTAGGGTCTACCAGGGAAGGATCAATGGGCCACTGGGGAGAAGAAGGGTGGAGCTGAACAGCTTGTGACAGAAGACAGAGAGAGGACGTCGGAGTGCTGGAGAGATCCTGGAAAGTGAACTGGATGGAAGTGCCAATTTTGGACAAAATATCCCGGCCTAACAAGGGAACAGGACAGGAGGGGAGAACCAAAAAGGAATGTAAAAATGAAAAATTGCCAATTGTGCATGTAAGGAAGGGAGTTTGTAGGGGGCGGTGTGAGTGACCTTTTACTCCAACAATAGAGGTCTGAGACAGGGAGGTGGGTCCCCAGTACTCCCGCAAGGCAGAAAAACTCATGCCAGTACCTAGGAGAAAGACAATCATCCCACCTGCCATGGTGAAATTTACCCTGGGCTACTGGGCAGTGATCTCTGTTGGGCCAGCTGAGCTAGGGCCTCTTTATAGGTCTTCTGCTGCCAAACTGATAAAGTAATCCAGGGGAATGGGGCCTGGCAGCCTGACAATGGGTGGACACCAGGGAGCAGTCGAAGCCCCAAGGTCCCCTTTGTATTTGGGGCATGGCTTTGTGGGCTGCTTCAGGTTTGGGCACTCTTTTACCCAGTGGCCATGCTGGTCACAGTGGAAACAGGGCCCTGGAGAACTGGGAAGTCCTCTAGTAGGACACTGCAGCATGGTAGGGTTGATGGCCTGTGCCAACAATTGATATTTTTATTTAGCCTTTGTTTTGTCTCTGCCATTATAGGCCTTAAATGTAATTGTCAGAGCTTTTGCCTGGGGAATTAGGGGGGCCCTTGTCCAACTTTTTTAGTTTGGATTTAATATCAGGATAACTCTGGAAAAAAAATGTTTCATAAGAAGTTTCTGGTCATCAGTGGATTTGGGGTCAAGGTTAATATATTGCGGTAGGCCTTCAGTTAACCCCTGAAGGAAAGTGGATGGGTTTTCATTTTTGTCCTGAAGGATTTGTAACTGACTGCCTTCAGAGCTACTCTGCATAGGCCAGGGATTAAACAGTTTTCCTAACTGTTTGTGTCCTGGAACATGGGTATTATAGCTCCATTTTGGGTTCTGGTCAGGAACAGACTCTCTGTCTGCTCGATGATTATTACTGGTGAGATATTCCTGATTGGCATGGTCCTGGGCCTACTCCAGCACTCTTTTGCCCTCCTCTGGGGTTAGTAAATTGGTTTGGACAACAAAAATATCATGATAGGTTAACTGATAGGATTGTGTTAGAAACTGAAACTGTTTGATGAAGGTGTCAGGGTCTGAAGTAAAAGACTCGAGCCTAGATTGAATAAGAGCTAACTCTGCCATAGGGAAAGTGCTGTAAACCTGAACAAGTCCCTCAGGGCCGGCAACCTTTCGCAATGGTGCCATCGTGTGGCCAGACTGAGCAACATCAGGATTGTGTGGTTTTTGGGATTTGGACCAAGGGGAGGGGTTGGCGCCCACAGAAGGGCGGTGGAAGATGACTCAGTGGAAGGAGGAGCTGTAGGAGGGGTGTTGGTAGGAGGAGGAGGGGTGGACGGCTCTGGGAAGGCTGGTGGGAAACTGAAATCGGAGCCATCCCCAGATTTCTCCGGTATGGGGAGGATCGTCTGTAGGGTCGAGGTGCCCCATGTTATCTAAAGAAAGAGGTGGGGGGGGGGGGGGAAGCATTTGAGTCAGAAGCAGCCTAGGCAGAGATGGGGAAGCCAGAGAGGAGAGTGAGGGTTGGCTGCGGAGACAGGAAAAGCCTCTGACCATTTTTCCCCAGTGTCTTAAGTAGTGAAGGTCCCAAATCAGACCAGGTTTAAGTGAGCCATTAGGCAGCCAGATATTTTGGTTATCTAATTTATACTGGGGCCCAAATAAAGATAGACAAATGGATAAGGCATTTGGGTTTTAAGTCTAAGCACTCAACATTTCATAGCAAGCACCCCAAGGGGGAATTCGCAGGTATAGAGGACCCAGAGCCCATGGCGACCAGAGACAAGACAAAAGGCAGCATCTGGAGTCCGAGAGATCTCTTAAGGTTCAGTTACTGCCCCTCTTAGAATCCTATTCTAAGTATGGAAGCCCAAGCACCCCACGGAGGTGTCCTGGCGTGGGAAGGAGGCTTTACATCAGAGTGACCAGAGGGCCACACCGCTCATTTCCAGCGTTCCCCAGAACAAGGGGCGGGACAGGTCCAGGACCTGGCCTGGTGGGTCCCAGACCCCCAGTGAGCGATGCAAAGCTGGGTACCCAGCCTGCGTCCCGGATGATGTCCTGTTTTCTGGCCATTGGAACCTGAGCCCCACACACCCTTGGGTTACCACCAGAAGGGGAACTAACCCGAACTGGGGTGGAGGTTTATTGCCGGTGTTTTGTGTTAAGAAGGCATCAGGGAAGATGGTCGTGGGTGCTGGGGGGGGGGGGGCAGGTCTGGTGCCAGGTGTCAGAGGAGTTAGGGTTAGGGGCCCTCTGATATAAAATTGGAGGCACCAGCAATCTCACTTCGGAAGATCTCCCATGGCAGCCAACAACCACGCCACACACCAAGCAGCCCCACAGGAGGTTTTATTTAAGGCAGAGAAGTGGCTCCTGCACGGGAGAGGGGGCAGAAGCTGAAGCAGAAGCAGAAGAATGAAGGAAGGGATGGTCTTGTATAATCTTGGGTTCGGGGGTCCTAGTAAGGGACCCCTGAAGTGAGGTAACTTTTAACCTAACATAAGCCACATTGCCTTCCAAGTTTTTTTTTTTTTTTTTTTTTTCCCTTACAGGAGCTCAGTGGGGTGGAGCTTCAGGGAGGTGAAGGAGTCAGGACCGTTTATAAAACAGAGGGCCATAACCCTGTCAGTTTCTCATTACTAGTATGTGCACCAATATTTTGTGGTATTTTACTTTTTTTCAGAGCAAGGATCAAAACCAGTGATTTGTGTGTGCTAAGCAAGAGCTCTACAACACTAAGGTATAATCTCCAACTCCTAATATTTCACTCCATTTTTTGTTGTTTGTGTAACGATGTTTGTGTATATACTCATAGCTTCACCCCTTTGTTTCTTCCACATATGGGATCACACAAGACATACATTGCTTTTCCAGTGACAATATCTGATGGATATTTTCTCATATTAACACAAAGAAAATTATTCTATTCTATTTAAAGGTTAAATGATATTCCTTTGTATGACTTTCCTATTATTAGTTTCTCATAGCATCTATTTAATTTATTCAGGATACCTATAAAAGTCAGTTCGTTTTTTAGAATACAATCTACAGCCATGCCATTTAATGACCACTGTATCTTGGATTATATTATTCAGCTCTCCTGTTTCTGGAACAACATACTTGACACTCATAAATTAAAGGAGGAGAGCTTTATTTTAGCTCACAGTTTTAGAGATTTTAGTCCATGGTCAACTGGCTTCAAGACAGAAAAATACTGAAAGAAGAGTATGAGGAGCAAAGCTACTTAGTTCTCTGGGCTGGGAAGCAGAGCATAGGGCTAAAACAATTGGTGAACCTTCAAAGCCAAGTCCTGGTGACCCACTCCCTCCATCCTGGCACATTCAGCTATGAACATCAGTGCATTAATATAGTGATGAGGATAGCAGCTAATCAGTCAAGTTGGTCAGATTTAGTAGCACAAATGTGCATATGGTAATTCATAAAAAATATAAATCATATTTTCAAGAATCATGTAAAATTTATGATGTAGGAAGCTCACATTGAGAAATTTATGTAGAAAAACTACAGTATATAGAGCATAAAGATGCATATTACCTTAATTGCAATGTTGTATATTGAAATAAAAGACAAATATTATCAATTCACTTTTTCCTGTAACTAAAGGTTCTACATGGCCTTCTCAAGTTTCAGTCAGGATGGCTTTGGTGATAGACAATTTGTTATGGAAAACTAGTCTTCTGAAAAAAAAGACTAGTCTTCTGTCTACTTAATTGGGATACACATGACTAGTATGTTTTGTTACTGGAAGAATACTATTATTGAGTTTACTGTGTCCTGAAATACCAGTCATTACTGGGAAAATATATCATATATATATTTAAGTTAACATAACATTGAAATAATACTTCCTAAGGCAGCTCTATCGCTATCAAAATATGTGCCTTTGCAATATAGGTTGTAATTTTCAAAATTTTTGATAATGAATTAATTTAATTCAATTATTTTAAACAAGTTTTATACTTCAAAACAAGATATAGTGATTTAACGTTTAAACATAAGCTTCAAACCTCCACTGAGTATAATGAAAAAAGGTGACAGTCATTGGGTACTGGTCTGTGCTAAATTTTATACAAAGCAAATAAGAACATTATTTCATTGAATCATTACAAAGACACTGTGCAGTAGGAATCAGTGTACTGATTTTTACACTTCACGAATGAAAGAAGATGTTTACATTTACCTCATTTTATTGTTTTAAACACTATGAGTGGGTCTAGGAAAATGTTTCTAATAATTTTTCTTTCAATCAAACTAAGGTGAGTATTTTACACATTGGATAGCATGGCAATGCTATCTTTAGTGACAAGAATTACAGTGATACATTTAGAAACAGAAAGGACTATTTGCATTTGTTTCATTTTTCTTATTTTATAAGTGAAAAAAAAAGCTATGTGGTAGAGAATATTGCTTTAGGAGCAAAGAAAAATATTTTTGAGATATATTTACCTGTAAGTCAGTACTGAAAAAGTTAAGAAATAAGGTTCAGGAAACTGAGAATATACTTAAGAGTCATCAATCACCATTTGTCTAGGTCTAATAATGAACTGAAACAACCTTGTGCTGTACAATTTGAACGGCAATAATGATCCGCAGCACCCTTGCAAAGTTCTAGTGTTACTTGCAAAAAAGTGAGTACATGTATAATTTTCTTATATCATAAAAATCCCTCAATGCTGCCTATTATAGCAAGCCAAAGCATATACATTTTTTTTTTTTTTGAGACAGGGTCTCGCTTTGTAGTTCAGGCTGGCCCTGAGCTCACTATGTAGCCCAGGCAAGCCTCCAACTCAGCACTCCTCCTGTCTCTGCTCATGCCCGGCACTGTGGTATGTGGTATTGATTGCTGGTGGGTGTGAATCACCACGCCAAGCATTGTATGTGGTTACTGGGATCGAACTCAGGACCTTGCGCTTGCGAGGCAGGCATCGGAACCACTGAGCTAAATCTCTGGCCCCAAAGCATATACATTTTAAAAGCATTCAGCAATAGAAAGAAGACTTAAAACCTTAGGCCCTTCAAAACCACTCACTTTTCACTAGCATCGATAATTTTACTGTGAATGTTAGAAACCAAAATGCTCATAAGAATAATATAACACCTAATGAATCTGTACATTCTCAGTCCAGTAACTTATATGACAAAATTTGTAATGGGAAGAAGAGATATTTTTAACAGATTAACATCTAAATATGTATATATTTTAGAGTATTGTTTAGCATATTTCATGTATTATATTTGCTTTCTATATATGTATTTTATTATTTTGCAAATAAATAGAATACTTCATATTCTTTAAAAAAGAGTATCAATTTTCCTATAACACTAACAGTGAGTATTTAATATCATTGTAAAGAATCCTTTTTTTAATCTTTTGTTAGAGGACTACATTTTAGGAATATCAAATGTTTGGGGGAAATATAAGTAAAATTAGTGTAGAAAATGAAAGTAAGAAATTGCTTGATAACTGTCAATCACATTCTACTGGAGTTTAAATGCAATACCAGATCTTCTATATCCAATTTTATATATGGCATACTTGCAGATTCTTACAGAGCAGGCAGCTTACAACAAAGTATAAAGTTGACATTGCAATGTAGAAAATTATTTTACCTCATTATCCATACATGATTAGAAAATAAAGTATGTGTTTTTGTAAGTTGTACAGTTCTCTCCATATTCAGTAGTAATTGTATTTGCTTACTTAATAATGTAAAATGACTAATTTTGAAAACAAAAGAAATTATGCAATAGAATCTATTGAAGAATATTCTGAATGCTTAGTGTCAAGAACTATCATAAGGGCTCTTGCATACAGTCTTCTATTTAGTTTTTTCAAGCACATGATAAGTAGTATCCTAAATTTATAACTGAGGAAACTGACCTAGAAAAGTATCTGACTTGTAGAAGTAGATAAATTAAAATAATATACAGATAACATAATGAAGACCCAACTAGAAGTAGTATTATCAAAGACATATTAACCATGAAACTCAAGGAATCATAAGAAAATATATGTCCCAATATATAAATGGACAAAAGATTTTAACATACATTTCAAAGATATATGGGTGGCACAGCACATAAAAATATATTCAGTATCATTTCATTATTATGGAATGCAAACTGAAAACACAAAGAAATACCAGTACTTACCTATCAGAATAACTAAAAGACATTTTAAACTTACATTAGACAATACCAAGCATGAAGAAACTTTGATTTTCTCACACACTGTTGATTAGGAATCTAAAATGTATTTTAGTGAGGAAAAAGAGATCAGTGGTTGTCTGGGACGGGATGGGGGTAGGCAGAGGAGAATAGGGATTACAGAGTACAAAAGGGCATGGAAAAAAGAGGGGGAAGAAGGTACTGTCCTCCTGCACAGACAATATATCTAAAAGTGCACTGTGATTTAGTACAATTGTCTTGCATGTTGTATATATTCTTCGGCTTATTAGTCTGGCTTTTAATCTGTATCTATGATATTTAACTCTATAAGGTCTTAAATGAATCTGATCCTGGAAAAAAGGGGGAGGGGGTAGCAAGGAGAAAAAATTGAATTGTGTCATGTACACATACCAGTTCCCTATAGTGAACGTTATCATTTTGTACTCCAAAAATGTATTACTAAAAGAAAATTATAAGTAAAAAGAGCAAAGATAATGCAAATTTAAAAAGATTGTGAGAAAACTTAAAGAAGAATTGAGGATGTTCATTATGCTGATTTAGGTGATGGTTTCACAAAGGTAAGTGAATGTCATACCATGTCAAACTGTGATAAGTAGCTGCAGTTTATTATGCCCACGAATCCCTGTAAAACTGCAAATGTGTGTATTCTTACATACACACATGTGTGCATGTATTCTGTGATGTTTTCATTATCTTTTTAATCTATGAAAATTATCACCAACATCTTTTTTTTTTCTTTTTGAGACAGGGTCTCGCTTTGTAGTTCAGGCTGGCTCTGAACTCACTATGTAGTCCAGGCAAGCCTCAAACTCAGCAATCCTCCTGTCTCTGCCTCCCGAGTGCTGAGATTACAAGCGCGAGCCACCACGCCCAACACTGTGGTATATGGTATTGATTGCTGGTGGGCGTGAGTCTCCACGCCCAGCATTGTATGTGGTCACTGGGGATCGAACTCAGGACCTTGTGCTTGTGAGGCAGGCACTGGAACCACTGAGCTAACCCTCTGGCCCTATCACCAACATCTTAACAATAGTTATTTCTGGGCAGAGAATGAAGATGTTTTGAATTTTCTTCTGAGAACATATCCTTATTTTCTTAATATCTTTAAATACTTTTAAATATTCTTTTAAGACTAAATTTTCTTTTGAATTCTAAAACATTCTTTAAAAATATATCACAATGGGCCGGAGGGTTAGCTCAGTGGTTCTGGCGCCTGCCTTTCAAGCGCAAGGTCCTGAGTTCGATCCCCAGTAACCACATATAATGCTGGGCGTGGAGACACGCCCACCAACAATCAACACCGCATACCACAATGCCGGATGTGGTGGCTCACGCCTGTAATCCCAGCACTCGGGAGGCAGAGATAGGAGGATTGCTGAGTTCGCGGCAGCTTGCCTGGGCACTATAGTGAGCTCAGGGCCAGCCTGAACTACAAAGCGAGACCCTGTCTCAAAAAAGGAAAAAAAAAATATATCACATTAATGAAAAGTAAAATCAAATTTATGCCCTCTTTGTACATTCTTTCTAGTTTCCTGTAGTATCTAATTCGTTTACAATGAAAAGAAATTCTATATATTAAAATTTGTCTTCAAAGAAAGTCTTGTTTATAGGCATTTGAAAAGTTGTCTATTGTGCTGGTAACTATTTCATCACTTATATCTCTAATTAATGAAATTTTTATTACTTAAAATAACCAGGAAGTCAACTTATACACAGGGGCTTTGTCCCCTCTTCATTCTGGTAGGTGTATTGATGACTTTTCCTGCCTTTCCTCCTCCACCCCCTGAAGTCCTTGCTCAGGGAAAGATCAACAAGACCAGCTTGTTTTTTGCAGGTCACAGCGCCTACCTTGAGGACAACATTTTTAGCACGTCAAGTAACACGGGACAAACTCCGAGTTCAGGAGTCTTGAGTGGAAGGTGCGGCCTCTCGCCCACCCCACCCCCACCCCCTCCCGCAGTCACCAGTGTTCGCTGCGCCCTCTCTGTGGCGTGTGACGCGGTCGTGGTCACCTAGGACCGCGTTCTGATTCTGACTTCGGGGCCGTCGCCCGCCTGGCCTCAGAGTTTCCCCTCTCCCAAAGGGAGGAGCCATGCTGCCGGGTTCCCGGCTCCTCTCCAGGGGCCTTGGCCACTCCTTGGTGGCGCTGCGCAGAGCGCCAGGCATCTCTCCTCCAGCGCGGGCCGCCCCCAGACGGCTCCTGGCCACCGAGGCCTCCGCGGGAGACTCCGCCGGGCGGAATCGGGTGCGCCAAAACCTTCACCCCGACTCAGAGGCCGCAATAAACCGCCAGATCAACCTGGAACTGTACGCGTCCTATGTGTACCTATCCATGGCCTACTACTTTTTGCGGGATGACGTGGCCTTGAACAACTTCTCCAGGTATTTCCTTCGCCAGTCTCTGGAGGAGAGAGAGCACGCGGAGAAGCTGATGCACCTGCAGAACCAGCGAGGCGGCAGGATCTGCCTAGAGGACGTCGAGAAGCCTCCGCAGGATGACTGGGAAAGCGGGCTGCACGCCATGACGTGCGCCCTGGTCTTGGAGAAGAGAGTGAACCAGTCATTGCTGGAATTGCATGCTCTGGCCTCAGGCAAAAAGGACCCTCATTTGTGCGACTTTCTGGAAACGTATTTCCTTCCTGAGCAGGTGAAGTCTATCAAAGAACTAGGTGACCACGTGCACAACTTAGTTACCATGGGGGCCCCAGATTCTGGTCTAGCAGAATACCTTTTTGACAAACACACTCTTGGAAATGAAAACAAGCAGATCTAAGCCCCAGGCTTCCTTTCACATAGCTCAGAGGGTCCCAAGACCTGGAGTCATGTGTCTCCTGCTTCTCCCCCTTAATTTGCCTTCGCCTCCATCTTTACATTTCTCTCATGTTATATTCTTCCTCCAATAAAGTAAGATTTGAGAAAACATATTGAGCCCATGTTAACAATGATCATTACTACACTAATGAAAACAAGTACAAGAAAAATACTCAGATAATACCAAATTATACCAGTCACACCATATTATTCCCATGAACACATCTAAAATTCCATGATTTTTAGTTCAATCAGTGCCTATTTTCAAGATATAAAAGGCCAA
The DNA here is from genome assembly GCA_004025085.1 of Thryonomys swinderianus. Taxonomy (NCBI): domain Eukaryota; kingdom Metazoa; phylum Chordata; class Mammalia; order Rodentia; family Thryonomyidae; genus Thryonomys; species Thryonomys swinderianus. The sequence goes on along the minus strand of PVIC010032518.1, from coordinate 1,704 downwards.
AGTAGAAAAGCACATAGGACAAATAACTTTTAAACAAAGACCAAAAGAGTGCTGTTAAAACTGTGCTCAAATTCTATGACAGGCTTTACCTTTTCCCAGTATGTTCAAAGAAATAACAGTATCTGAAGATGATCCCCTTTTTAAAGACTTCATAATCCAACAAATTAGGGATAAGTTTCACCAGGTATCAGTGCTGGCACTAGAAAGTCACAGTGTACATTACTGTTTTAAGAACACTGAGAAGTGTTGAAATTAAAAACAAAAACAAAAAACTTTGAATTATTTTTTGTTTAGATCAGTGTTTCCCAAACATATGCAATCACAGATAGTTTTTGTATCTAAAAAGTAAGGATAATATAACAAAGCAGATCTGTTTGGTTCCAGACTGTGTATCTTCAGCACTGGCTACATCGTCTCCTTCTTAACATACCCAAGAGTAAAAACACTGAATAAAGCACCACCTTTACATCTTTAGAATGGAGGGGAAAGAGCTCTGGAGTGGAAAGTCAAGGAAGGATCTAGAATAGGGGAAGCATCCTGTTGGGCTAATGTTTAGAGAAGTGTGATGAGGGGAAGGATATTTAGTGAACAGGCATTGGGCTAGATTGGTTGGGAAGGGGGTAGAGATTTAGCTCAAGTGGTACTATGCCTACCTTGGAAGCACAAGGGCTGGAGTTCGATCCATGGTGCTGGAAAAAAACCAAAAGATTGGCTGGAAAGATGGGCTGGGGTGGGACACAGTAGGTTGAGAGAAGTCTGGGCTCAATATAATAGGCAAAGGCAATGTCAAGAGTTTTCAACAGAAGACTGTTGTGCTAAAAGTTGAGTAATCAAAGGCTTCTTAATTTGGCTGCACAGAATTATAATCTGAAAGCAACCTGAAAATATATGGTTGGTCAGGGAGCTTTGAGACACAGATGCCAACATAGTATTAAGCGTACAAGGAATTAGGGGAAATTGAAAGGCCTCAGAGAAAATGGAAAGGAACCAGAGGGGAAAAAAGCAAACAAAGCCTTTATACTTCATAGAAACCCGGTCCCCAGGGAAGGGAGAACAAAAGAAGTTGTGCATAGTTCCATTGAGAGCTATGTCTTTGAAGGAGCTCTCCAGTCAAAGTCACTAGTCAGAAGAATCTCAAATCTCCTAGAGATGGGACTGATGAAGCACTTTGCCTGTATCTAAGGTATCTGAGTACTTTTTTCTGAAAGGGACCCACAGGAAGTATGAACTTTCAAGGAAGTAATGAATCAATCTAAGAGCCTTGCAGCTGGATTGGCAAATTTTGCTCCCTATAGCCCAAGATCTGAGCGGTACATCTCCATGCTATACATCTTCAAAAGCATGTTCCAGGTAAAAATACTATACACAGAACAACACTGCAACTGCTGTTAAATATAATTTTGTCAAGGAGTATAATATAAACAGAAATTCAAATATAATTTTATTTTATTTTTTTGTTTTTCTTTTTTTTTTTTTTTTGCTTTTTTTGGAGACAGGGTCTTGCTTTTGTAGTTCAGGCTGGCCCTGAGCTCACTATGGTGCCCAGGCAAGCCGCCGCGAACTCAGCAATCCTCCTGTCTCTGCCTCCCAAATGCTGGGATTACAGGCGTGAGCCACCACGCCCAGCATTATATGTGGTAACCGGGGATCGAACTCAGGTCCTTACGCTTGCGAGGCAGGCGCCGGAACCACTGAGCTAACCCT
>PVIC010032517.1:0-20586 GCA_004025085.1 Thryonomys swinderianus | reverse complement strand
TAAAATTATCATAATGGTTTAAATCAGTCATCTTTTCAGAGTTGACACAGCAAGTTTAAATGCAGGTCAGGTAAGGTCTCTTGCTGAGTGTCTTGCCTGGTACTTTGTAGTCAGTTCAATTAGTCATTCATTTGTAAATTCACTTGAAAGTAATTCCTAAAGCTTATTAGGTACACAATACTGTGCATTACACTTATGGAACAAAAGCTTTAACAATCCTATTCGCACAAATAATTTTTTAAAAGGTAAAGGAAAAAAAGACCACTGATGGAGTGAATCTAATGAATTTAAATGCAATTCAGCAATCCCTTCTAAAGGTCCCCATCTTTACAGTACAGCTTTTTTTTTTTTTTTTTTTTTTTAAGACAGGGACTCGCTTTGTAGTTCAGGCTGGCCCTGAGCTCACTATGTAGCCCAGGCAAGCCTAGAACTCAGCAATCCTCCCGTCTCTGCCTCCCGAGTGCTGGGATGACAGGCGTGAACCACCACGCCCGGCTACAGTACATCTTAAAACCTACCTATGGGTATAGGTCAGCATTGGTTTGTCAGGTAAGTATTGCATTTGATAGCTGGATTCTGAAAAATTCTGGAGCGTTAGGAGGAGAAAATATAAGCTCATACATTTTGAAATTATTTCTTTGCAGTGGAAGAGTGAACAATGCACAGAGATAAGGAATCAGTTAATATCTACACTCCAGGTTTATTGCAGCACTATAAACAAGAGCCCACATATCCAAGAAGTTAAATGTCCATGGATTGATGTGCATATAAAGCAAATGTAGTAGAAACACAGAATAGTTTAAAAACAAGTAAGTTCTGCAATAGGCAATAGCCTGGGTGCAGCTGCAGAACATTACATAAATGAAATGAAGCAGAACGAAGAATACAAATACTATGTAAGTCCACCTATGTGAGGTGCCTAAACTATGCAATCTGAGAGGACTAGAGGAGGATGTTGCTTCAGTCTGGAGAAAGAAAATGGGGAGTAGCTGCTGCTCAATTGGTATAAAATTTTAATTTTGACATGAATGCATTCTAGAAATTGGCTTGGCTACACATCATCCCTATTGTTAACAGTAACACATTGTACACTCGTGTTAAAAAGACAATTCTCGGACAGGAGATATAGCTCAGTGGTTCCGGCACCTGCCTCGAGAGTGCAAGGTCCTGAGTTCGATCCTGGTAACCACATACAATGCTGGGCGTGGAGACTCACGCCCACCGGCAATCAATACCACATACCACAGTGTCGGGCGTGGTGGCTCACGCCTGTAATCCCAGCACTTGGGAGGCAGAGGCAGGAGGATTGCTGAGTTGAGGCTTGCCTGGGCTACATAGTGAGCTCAGGGCCAGCCTGAACTACAAAGCGAGGCCTGTCTCAAAAAAAAAAAAAAAGACAATTCTCACATTGCATAATCTTATTGTAATTTTAGAATCATATCTGTAATATATTTTTGTCACTAATGTTCATAATGTTCATAGAGTTTACTAATGTTTCATAATGTTTAGTGGCAAAAGAGATCACAAAAATGAAGTTATTAATGGTTTTTAATCCTGATGAAAAGTGGATTTGCTAACTGAATCTTGTCTCTCTAAGGTGTTAATTGGTAGTAGCATGGCTACCACAAAAGAAGACATGGGAATCGCATCCCAGGTTCTTGCTAGGTGTCAGGAGATTATGTCTAAACTGCCCTGCATTCCTGCACACTATGGGTGCTCTGTGCTGGAGGGGAGTTAGAAGAGGAGATAATTGTCCTGGTCTGCTAGGATTCTCAAGTGAATAGTTAGTAAGGAAGGTGCTTCAGAAGAAGAGTTTACATTTGTCGGCTGGCCTAGTGGAGCCCGGTCTGGGGTCCAGTCTTGGATCATATATGTCACATTTCAGAGTAACTTCACTCTTGAGAAAACAATTCGCTGAACAGAACAAAAAGACCTATCCATGGGCCACTTGCTTAACAGTGCAGTAGTACTTTTTCTCTGCTCTTGTTGGAAATATTATTCAGAAAAGTATGCTAGAATTCTGTCCCACATTCTTTTGCACTGTCGATAGAAACATTCTAGTTTTCTTTTAGAATTTCCTTTATGGAGCTATACATAATTCCTAGACAACAGGAAGTCATTAATCTTTAAACATATCCCCACTGCTAAGAACTATCTGCATTACACTGTAGATAATGATCATGTTAGCAAAACCAATCTTAAAATAGAAGACCTTAAAAATTTACATTCACCCTTGTGTGGGGTAGGAGTTGGAATTTTGTGGCATTTTATTATGATTGTTATTGTGCACTCCTAACATGCAGGGGCCATAATTAAGAGTGCCAGAAATTATACAATATCCAGCAGCAGCCCATAAAAACCACAGTTTTATAGTGTCCCTCCTGATTTGTAAACATTTGCACAATCCATTTTACAGAATAAAACCTTATAGGGCTGGGGATTTAGCTCAACAGTTCCTGCGTCTGCCTGGCAAGCTCAAGCTCCCAAGTTTAATCTCCGATACCACGCAGCACATTGACAAGCATGGTGGCTCACACCCAGCAGCAAGCAATACCACACACCACTGTACCGGTTGTGGTGGCTCAAGTTTGAAATCCCAGCACTCAAGAGGCAGAAGCAGGAGGATTTCTGTGAATTCAAGGCTATCCTGGGCTACATACTGAGTTCAGGGCCAGCCTGAACTACAAAGTGAGACCCTGTCTCAAAAAACAAAAAACCTATAATCATGTGAGACTAGGATCATCCTTTATTTTATTATATATATATATATATATATATAATATATAGGGTGATATATATACATATATATAGGGTGATATAGTTTTCTTGTGACATGTATATATATATATATATGTATGTATAGGGTGTGTATATATATGTGTAGGGTGATATCTATATATATATCACCCTATATTTTATATACATAAACAAAATATTTTTGCACAATTTTAATATACAGCTAATTATGTAGGAATGCAACTGCTGTATAAGTCACGAGAAAACTATACTCTGGTGATTTAACAGTTATTTATATGACAAGAAATAAAATGATAGTAATTGAATGATAATATTTAAGGGCGATTTGCACAGTGTGGCTCAGCATCTGGGGCAGTGAACCTACTGCAATTCTCTCACAGACACAACCTTCACCTGGATGTGTTAGTGTTGACCTTCTTAAGCACTGATGGGGAAAGGAAGCACGCCTCTGTGATAAACTATTTCACTTATATGCCTTTATTTCCAATCTGATGGATCAGACTAATTTATTTAATTATGCATAGGTAGATTATTGTATCTACAAATTTGATTTCACAAAATGGTGTTAGAAAAAAATTTTATATACTTGGAAAATCTAAAGATGGCTATATTTTCACAAAAATGAGCTGTTGTATTTCTCTGTTAAAATCACTTGAAAAATCTGTATCTTGAAACATTTAAACTCTGGCTGACAGTCTATAAAAAGTGGGCAAACCAACTATGAATTATGGGAAATGAAATGTGTGCCATTATGAAGTAGTCTCAGAACATAAAGTAGAAACTGAAGGACATGTAGAATTTAACACCAGTGCTACACTGAAGACAAAAAGCTAGTGAGCACAAAAGTTAGACTAAGTAAGTAAAAGGAATATTCAGGCAAAGAAAATTAGTCTCAGTTCTTGAGAGAAATTATCTTAGCAGACAAATACTCTTCATTTTCTACTGTTGGATTTCTTCATGAACACAAATCACAGACAAAAATATCATTTGCAGCCTCTCATGTGGAAGAGAAATAAATGCAATAGAAAAGACTAAGAAGCTCCAGGAAATGAGTTAGACCAATGCCAATGAAGTGGAAATAAGTAGAAAGCAGGAGTCTTGTAAGACTCTTATACGAAGAACATTTGCACATTTTCACAGCATAGAAAATTAAGATTGTATTTAAATAATTATATGATTCAAATTCCATTCCAGTTGAATGAACAGTACTCCTGCCTGGCCACTCCTTATCTTTCCTACCTCTCCTATTTCCCATCTTCCTCCCTGAGCACTACCATCTTCTAAAGATTTGTTTATGTCTTAAACCTCTAAAGAGGTTAATATTTTTTTTCTTGTATCCATAATGTCTAAAATAGTGCTATGGCAGAGTTGGAACTCATTAACTATTGTAGACTAATGAATCAATATGTCACACTCTTCCAGTTAATATGTCATCTTTAGTTTATACAAAGCTTCCTTAATATTTATATCATATTGTCAAGTTCAACAGCTGGCTAAATTATACCACTAAATGCCCTCCATTGCTGTGGCTTTTGTTTTGGAGGCAAATTTAATGAAGAATATTTGATGAATTCATTTTGGGATAGATTATTTTTAATCAGAAAATTATCTTTGAATATTACTAACAGCATTATGGGAAGATAACATATATACCCACCCTTAATTACTTCTTTATTTTCAAGTCTGCAAACTTCTTGTTCCTAAAGTAATTTTGTTTATGTTTTGTCAGAGCAAGCACACAATTTCATACTAGCCATCACGGAAAATGAGCTAATCTATAAGTAACAACTCACGTGTTTACCTTTGCCATTCCTCTGGCATCTCAGGGAACAGGAGTTATTGTTATTAGGGTGGCAAAGTCCTGAAACACAGTGTACGTGAAAGCAGTTGGTGGAGCAAAGGGCAGAAAGAGGACATGAGCTAGTAACTGTCTCTTCTTGTTTCTCCGGAAAGAATGAAGAACACAACTGTTACATCTTGTTTTCTGAATAAGCTGTTGAGAGACAGAAACACAAGGTTGCAATGAGCAGTTGCTTCATAGTGAGTTACTCCCGGGTCTGGAGAGTGGAGAAACAGCTTTCTAAGTTTAGAGATACATGTACCAGATGCACACAGGAATGTAAACATTATTTACTGCAAACAGTACTGGTAAAAAAAAATAAATAAACAGCCTACAGAAAACCTTTCTGGTTTCTAGTGAAAAACCCTGTCCCCCAGAAAGAGAGTGTGGAGATGAGATGGGGATGCGTGGACTGCATCTTGTCCTTGCTTGAGTCCAGAGGCAGCAGCCTTCTGGCTTCCACACTGATGGAGCTCCTTTTAAAGTCTCCCCTTAGCTTAGATATTCTTGTACATGGCTTAACTCTCTTGGTTTCAAAGATTATATTACAAAGAACAAAACCAGAAAAAGTTGATTTTAAAATATCTAATGATTTACAGTATTCATTGGTCATTTAGTTATTTGAGATAAGATTTCATTATATAGTTTAGGCTGCCCTCGAACTCACTATATAACCCATATTTAACCCAGGTCGGCCTTGCACTAATGACAGTCCTCTTGCCTCAGCCTCCCAAGTGCGGTGATCACAGGCACACTCCACCACGCCTGCAAAATGTCCATAGTTTTTTTGTTTTGTTTTGTTTTGTTTTGTTTTGTTTTGAGACAGGGTCTCGTTTTGTAGTTCAGGCTGGCCCTGAGCTCACTATGTAGCCCAGGCAAGCCTCGAACTCAGCAATCCTCCTGTCTCTGCCTCCCAAGTGCTGCGATTACAGGCATGAGCCACCATGTCCAGCACTGTGGTATGTGGTATTGATTGCTGGTGGGTGTGAGTCACCACGCCCAGCATTGTATGTGGTTACTGAGATCGAACTCAGCGCCTTGCGCTTGTGAGGCAGGCGCTGGAACCACTGAGCTAATCCCAGCCCCTTAATTTTCATAGTTTTAAATTTTGCATTCACTTTCCTTGTCTACTAAAAGACTACTATGATACAGCTTACAGAGCAGGTAGTATTGTAAACACTTCACACATACTAAACTTACAATAAACTTACATTACTGTCCACATAACACAGATAAGGAGCTGAGATGGAAGAAAGTTCGCTTGCTGAAGCACAGGGCTTGAACTTTCATGTTGGGCTACAGAAACCACCTTCTTCATCAGCTGTAGAAAGCATTCACATGGACTGTGCAAGAAACTATTCCTGGAAACTTGCTAGTTAAGTGTCAAAACTTCTTTCCAACTTTTTAATAGCAAATAAAAGAAATAACATTAAACAAAGTGCAAGCTTTACTATTTTGAAAGATTTTGTTATACATATATCTTGCATATACATAATGTAAATAAATGGATTATGGTATTACTTCAATATTTTCTCATTCAGAGTCTGAACCTTTCCAATCTGTTTTTCATTCATAGTCATCCAGGTTGACATTTTCTGCGGCATTAAGATAACTGGTAATTCTTTCTCTCTTTTTTTTTTACATTAAAGAAATCTATGTGACTCTTTTTTAATGCAATATATATCGCATCCATAGAACTTTATTTTTCTGCTTAAATATATTTTATTTAATTTTTATTAGTACATGTGTATAGTACATAATGTTCAACATTCGTTTTCCTTGCGTGGAGTCGCTGCATGTACACGATACATCTTAATTCCTTCTTTATTCCCTTTCTTTTCCCTCCCTCCCCTATCCATCTCTTGATCCCCTTTCGGTCCGAGAAAGATCTGTCTCCCTATTTCCCATTGTCTCTTTTTCCTTAAGGAATCTCCCTATTGTCCTCAGGATTTTCATACAAGCCACTGTTACATGTTCTGGAAATTTCGATGCTCGTACTTCACTCATCTCTCTGGATGGTGACAACAGGTGTTTCCCAGCAGCTCTTAGGAACTGCATTCTTTTTTTTTTTTTTTTTTTTTTTTTTTTTTTTTTTGTAGTTCAGGCAAACCTCAAACTCAGCCATCCTCCTGCCTCTGTCTCCTGAGTGCTGGGGTTATAGGCGTGAGTCACCAAGCCCAGCACTGTTGTATGTGGTTACCGTAGTTTGAACTCAGGACCTTGCAAGGCAGGCGCCGGAACCATTGAGCTAAATCTCCAGCCCCAGAACTGCATTCTTGCAAGTGATCTTTCAGTACAGACTGAAACTGAGTGGGATTATCCTATCATACTTCCAGGAATAACAGCTAAGGCAGCATGTAGGCGGACACATAGCATGTTTTACTGTTGGTTGTTGGTGTTGTTTTAATTGTCTCCTGACAGAGGCACAGTCCGATATCAATTGTAAAACATTCTAATAGGAGAGATGTTAAACTATCAAAAATGTGCCTATCATGGTCATTGACAAATGACAATTTAGACAAAATTTTATTTGCATTACTACTGAGTGGAGAATGGATATAAACTTTCAATAAATGGTATTAAAATAGGTTTTATCCTACTATCTCTCTTTGCAACTTTCTCCTTAAGAGTCATGCTGGGAAATATAGTTAAATCATTTACTACATAGTTTATCTACTCGAGATAATGGGATCTACTCCAGCCCCATAAATCAAATGTAGACAGTATAATTTAGAAATTTTAGAAGCTCATATAAATGTAAGGACTTATTTCATGTATGTGGGAACTGAATCTCACTATAGGTCTTTCAAAATGGAACACTTTTTCTTTTATTGTTTTTATTTGATTAGGTTTATTCATTTTTACAAGTTCATGATATAAAATTCCATTAAATTCTCATAGGGTTGTAATGAAGATTTCCTTAAGGTTATAAGCTGAAAAAGTATAGTGCACTATAACTTCATTCCAAATATATGTGAGCCACAAGTTCTCATAGAAAAAAAGTGTCTGTTTTTTTATTTAAACTATGTATATATATATGAAATCGGGGAAGTAAATGTTATAAAAAGATGGATTTTAGAAAGCAACCCATCTCAAGTAGTATTTGTTCACCTCTAGAACAAAAGCATACTTTTCTATCTTCAAACTGCAGTTTGCATTTTGAAGTGGTATAGTTTGATCATTTATTTGAAATATATATGTATATATTATCTTATTTACTTCATTGGTGGATATCTTTCAAATTTATATTTTTAATCTTCATGACTTTTTAGTTTTATGTGCTGAAATTTTGTTATCAGGCCTTGCATTTAACTATTCTGTGATAGGCTTCTAGATTGTTGTAAACATATTTCATACAGCAAATTCTTTCTTCCTTTTTTGGTAGTCCTGGGAATTGAACCCAGAGCCTTTGTGCTTCACATTGAGGAATAGCCCCACCCCTTTCTAAAACAATGTCTCACTGAAGTCACTAAATTGCCCTGGTGAGGGTCCAACCTGACATCCTCTTGGCTTCGTCCCCACAGTGCTAGAATTACAAGCATAGGCCACCAAGACCAGCAGGTCTTTTCTCTATAGATTTTATTTTATTTTGGCAAAATTGGTTCTTATTTGGAGTTAATTTATTTGTATTTATTCATTAACAAAAAATCTTAAGCTTATAGTTTCTTCTTTTTTCTAATTCTTTCCAAATACCAGTTTTAGTCTTTAAGAAAAGAAATAAGTGGGCCTTTTCCTTTGTATCTAACATTCTTTAACATTTTTCTTTTGTAATAACTGTTGTTGCATAGAGCCTGCACAGGTGGGTATTCAATAAATACTGTCTATCTGGTGGAATTGCTTTAAAGTCTAATTCAATATAGCTTTTCATCTATAATGTATTAAATCATTCAGAAATTTATTAAAAATCTTTAATTTTTATTAACATTTATATTGAAAAGATTGATATATTCCTTATATTTAGATTTTCAGAATTAGCTATGTAATATCCATAAGGGCAAATTGAGAAGTCTGTTATATATTGATTTCACAGTTATAATGTTCTATTATTTTCACACTTTCCTATTAAGTTTACAAAAAAATCACATATTTACATAAGGAAGTTGAAGGTTTTCTTTTATATGCAAGATTACTCAAGGAAAAAATTAACCATCATTTTCTGATGAATTCAGTATCTCATTTTAAAGAATAAGACCCAAGAATGTTTAACTGTAATATAATAGAGAAAATTTAAACATAAGAACTGTCTGTTGGACAGAAGAAATATTTCCAGTTTTGGAAAGTGAGAGTACAAGTAATTGTCTTATTCTTATTCTAACTTATGCAGTAAAGCAAAAATTATCTTTTCCAGTCTTAAAGACCTTAATCAGCACACTATTACTTCATAATCTTTTAACCTACTATTTTTCATATTTTATAAATTCAAAAATAATTATCAATCTTATTAAAAATTACATGGTATCACAATATATTTTACTCCTGGAGAAAATACCATGTACGAGTAGGTGCAAAGTAAGAATATAGGTAAGAATTCCATTTTCACTGTGGTTTTGGAGCAGTGCAGAACCACTCATTCTCCTGTAGAGTTTTAATAATCACATGTTTTCATTCCACCATCACGTATTCCTAATTCAGCCACCTCTGAAGAAGAAAGTGTATGTTTTTGTATAGTCATTTAATTGTATATTAAATATCTGAAATCCATTCATTGTAATTATTATCTCAAAGGAAATAGAGCTCAAGTTTTTATACATAGAAGGTGTTTGTAGAAATGTGTATTTTTTTTTTTTTTGAGACAGGGTCTCACTTTGTAGTTCAGGCTGACCCTGAGCTCACTATGGAGCCCAGGCAAGCCTGGAACTCAGCAATCCTCCTGTCTCTGCCTCCCGAGTGCTGGGATTACAGGCGTGAGCCACCACGCCCGGCAGAAATGTGTACTTTTGCTGTTAACTAAACTTATAGTGCCTCAAAAATAACAGGTTGATGGACAAATAAAGAGAGGAAGCTTTGAATAGTTATAAGTATTCTAAAATATTAATTACACCATTTAGGTACTTGATATAGGAATATTCATTGTAAAAATCACGCAGTTTTGGGGCCGGAGGGTTAGCTCAGTGGTTCCGGCGCCTGCCTCACAAGCACAAGGTCCTGAGTTTGATCCCCGGTAACCACATACAATGCTGGGCATGGAGACATGCCCACCAGCAATCAACACCGCATACCACAATGCCGGACGTGGTGGCTCATGCCTGTAATCCCAGCACTCGGGAGGCAGAGACAGGAGGATTGCTGAATTCGCGGCGGCTTGCCTGGGCACCATAGTGAGCTCAGGGCCAGCCTGAACTACAAAGTGAGACCCTGTCTCAAAAAGAAAAAAAAAATCACGCAGTTTTTCTCTATGTTAAAAATTCCATTATTATGTAGTAGAAAAATGAATGTAATATACAAATTTTACCTTAGCTAGCATGCTCTGCTTGATTGTATCAAAGACATCCATAAACTATTTACATTTTCATCGATAAACACCATAATGCTATTGAAAAGGGAAATATGAGTCCTTGTTCCAGTAAGATCAAGGATTTTCTATAGTAAAAATAAGAATCAAGCCAGTAGCACAGAAAACACTTGCAAAAGAGTTGTTCAGAACCCTTAAGAAATGTTGCATCACCAACATTATCAACAGCATGGAGATTATTATTCCATTGACATATAGTTAGTAATCCCTCCTTGGAAAGTGGAAAACTCAAATCTGAAAAAGCTTTGGGAATAGAGTAAGTCCTGTAAGGAAGTACAGAAATTAATGCTAACTAGCGAAGTTGTTTACTTTCTTACTGTTGTATAACTGAGTAATATTCTTCACATTTCACTAGATAAAAGGTGATGCTTTTGAGCGTCTACTGTGTTCTAGATTCAAGCTTGCAAATGTTTGAAAGAGAGATGGAGAAAACACAAGACCTGTCAAAGTGCAAATTCTGGGAGGGACGTAGAACAGATTCATAAATATAATCGATAATATAATTAAAAATGTGATTCCAGTGTGTAGGAAAGTCTCAACTTTCCTGTTTTTGTTTGTGAAATTTCCCAAAATGAAATGATGAACAGAACGAAGGTGTTTTTAATGTACCTTTTACACTTTAAATATTACCTCTCACTATGGCCTGATCATGAAATTTACTTGTTCTTATTTAGTTTTGAATAAGAAACATTTTCCTTATTCTGCTTTGTGCTTGGATGCAACTGCACATACTTTTGCCCTGTAATTTGCCGATTACTTCTTTTTTTATATTTGGATCTTATTTTACTTTGTTGTTGCTGAAACTTGTAAATGTAATCTCTTTTTCCAACTTAATTTTTACAATTTGATCTCTTATTGATGACATAATATACCCACATGAAATTCAATTGTTTAATGAACTCACAAATCTCAAAATGAAAATAATAAAATGTGCATATGTATTCTTCTAAAAAATAAATCTCAAAATCTTATAAATAGGTTGAACATTTTAAAAAATGGATTGACCCAAGGTGTTTATTGCAAAAATGGTTTGAAGAATATGCTTTTGATATTAACTTAAGATAACTTTTAAGATATTTTTTTTGAGACAGGGTCTCGCTTTTGTAGTTCAGGCTGGCCCTGAGCTCACTATGTAGCCCAGGCAAGCCTCAAACTCAGCAATCCTCCTGTCTCTGCCCCCCAAGTGCAGGGATTACAGGTGTGAGTCACCATGCCCAGCACTGTATGTGGCTACTGGGATTGAACTCAGGATCTTGGGCTTGTGAGGCAGGCGCCAGAACCACTGAGCTAAATCTCTGGCCCAACTTTTAAGATTTTAATGCTAGTGAATAAAAAGGTGAAAAACTTCAGCAGAAAAATCTGGGTGTTAGGATGCAAGATGAATTGGAAGAGGAACGAAAAATACTGGATCAAGAAAGATAATGAAAAATGTGTATCATATAGTGTATATATACTTCACAGATACCACTGTAACTATGCTCTGATAACCTTTAAGAGAAGAAACAGAATAAGAATTATCTTTTTTTTTTTTTTTGCCGAGGACCTCACAATATGAATCACAAAGAAGTTCAAAAGATATTGTTAAATAAAGTGTTCTGAATTCTTTTTCTGATTTTACCTTACATTATAGGAATATCTACTTTAGTATAGATATCTTAATAAAAATCATCTTTGTGATTATGTGACAAATTATTTTTAAAAAATGACCTCTACTGTAGCTACCAATACTGTTGATGAAAATTATACTAAAAGCATACATTGACAATAGAAATGTGAAAATTGTAGATTCCAAACAGAACTATTTCAAAGAAAAAGTTTAAGAGGTTATAGATTTTATCTCCAATTTATCAGTTCATATATAATAGAGATATAGACTAGGTATGATGAAAATTTAACTTCTCTTTTACAAAACATACATTTAATTAAGTTGTATTTTATTGCTGGGATATTTCACATTGGATAACACAAAATCTTTATATGCATGTGTAACTTTTGTTAACTTTTCTCAAAATTTCTTTTCCTAGGCTAAACTATAAAACTGTGAAAATAATATATTAAAAATGAGCTTTTTAAATATGATCATTCCACTTTTTGTATTCTCATATGAAAAATTGCAATCTTCAAGCCCATGCTTAATATATTTATTCTTATAAGCCTGATGTCTGCAGTGTTTCGTGCATTTCTTCTGCCTATCTGTGAAAGTGACCTGTGAAAATGCAGAAAAGTAACATTCTCAGTCTCTCCGAAAGATGCTCCATTTATTTCTGGTTAGCTCTGGAAGAATGAGCACAATATGCATCAACTGCCGAAGTTATGAAGCTGAATAAGATGTGATTTTATTTTTATCCAGAGGTTCAAATGTAAAACCTATATATATTCAATCTACCTTCAACCAGTCAATCAAAATCCCTGGGGGTAAGCATTTCAGTGGAGACATTATGAGGTAATATTTTATCTCAGTTTTAGAGATGTGAAAAGTAAGGGACAGAGACAGAAAACTAGATGGATACATAAACATAGGAAAGTATATATATATAAAAGTTACTCTGGTAGGCAGAAAACACTTCCACCACAAGGTGCCTCTATCTAAACTCCAGAACCTGTGAATATGTTGTACATAGCTGAATGTACAAAGAAGAATTAAGGCTTCAGATAGATTTAATGTCCCTTATCAGTTGACCTTAAAATAAGAAATTACCTTGGGTGACCTGGAAGACCAGGGCCATCCCAGGAGCATTTTTTATTTATTTATTTATTTATTTATTTATTTATTTATTTATTTATTTATTTATTTATTTATTTATTTAGAGGCAGGATCTCGCTTTGTAGTTCAGGCTGGCCTTGAGCTCACTATGTAGCCCAGGCAAGCCTTGAACTCAGCAATCCTCCTGCCTCTGCCTCCTGAGTGCTGGGATTACAGGCATGAGCCACCATGCCTGGCTTTAGGAGCCTTTTAATTGGAATCGGGAGATGGAGTGGGACCTTGGACCTTGTACAAGGTACAAGGTTGGATGGTGTTTTTTGGAATGGAGGATATGGAAAGTGATCATAAACCTGGCAGCATGAATAGCTTGTATAATCTGAAAAGGTCAACAAAATTCACTCTCCTCTAGATTTTCCAGAAATAACACGCTCTTATTTACAATATTTAGCTGTTTCTCAGTTAGGCAAATTTCAGAATGACAATATAGTAAATATGTGTTGTTGTGAGTCATTGCTTGTGGTTATTATTTTACAGCATAAATAAGAAAAGGAATACAACTGTATAAAAAGAGTAAATAAAGTAGCTAATGGATTACTTATAGAATGGAATACTATGTAGCTATGAAAGAAACCCTCCCATTTGCAACAACATTACATTAGGTGTAAACACCAAGCACAGATAGATAAGTACTACATCATCTCACTCGTATGTAGAATAATAAAACAAGAAGTTAATCTCACAGAATTTGAGACTACAGTGCTGGTTACCAGAAGCTAGAGAGACTAGAAAAAGAAATGAATGAGAGAAGATTCATTAAGTGATACAAAGCAAGAAATTCTTCACCCAATATCTTATATTATGTATCAGTTAAATAAATTTAATTAACTAAAAAATATCAATAAGACCTGTATGGGGGGCTGGAGATTTAGCTCAGTGGTTCTGGCATCTGCCTTGCAAGCACAAGGTCCTGAGTTCAATCCCCTATAACCCCATACAGTGCTGGGCATGGTGATTCACACTCACCAGCAATTAATACCAGATACCACAGTGCCGGGCGTGGTGGCTCATGCCTGTAATCCCAGCACTCGGGAGGCAGAGACAGGAGGATTGCTGAGTTTGAGGCTTGCCTGGGCTACATAGTGAACTCAGGGCCAGCCTGAACTACAAAGCGAGACCCCAGCTCATAAATAAATAAATAAATAAATAAATAAACAAACAAATAAATAAATAAATAAATGACTAAATGACTAAATAAATAAATAAAGACTTGTATGGGTTTTGTAATAAAATAGTTTTTGCACCACAGGCCCTTCACTAAACTTTCCTCAGTTCAGATCTACCGATGCTTGCCAGGAACCTCCTCTTGTTATCAGGAATAACTAAAGGCTTTTATGTACCATGTTAGTACCTCACGGCAAACTGAGTAGCCCCCATGTTTCCCCAGGAAATGCCGGAGCTATCTTGACAGCACAACAGCCAATCACAGAGCACATCTGCAGAGCTCAACGACCTCCACTCTGGCCTGAGCTGCTCAACTCTAACAAAGAACCCTGCAGGAAAGGAATTCTGGGAAACGTAGAGCCCAGATCCCTTCAGCAACAGAGAAGACCCTAAAAGAAGTTATAAAATGGACAACACAAAGACCAACATGTATTGTTGTCATTTATGTAACTGTCAATACTTACAATTCAATCGATTTTCTCACTTAATTCCAAAATCACTTCCTGATTCATAGCTGTGAATATATTAGAATAGTTATGCTTCTTTCTACCTCTCCTCATCAGCAAGGGAGGGAAAAAAAGTTTCCTATTCTTTTTAGAGTATCTTCATTTTACGAAATCACATGTTTGATGCAATTTATTAATTCATCTTTACCTGTGATTCTAATAGATTTTAAAGGTGGGAACAAAATAAGTTCCATGCAAACAACATAAAAAGGAAATATTTCATCCAGAACTACTTGATTTTGGATACTTATTACTTGTGCCCAAGATACTAGTTTCTACAAGACCTAATAAAAAAATGAAAAGGATTCGAAGTCCTGTGGTTATGCACCCAGTAAGGGGGTACAGATGACCTCATGGAAAGCAACTAGAATCTTCATCTGGTAGCACAGCATTCCCACCGGACAGCTGTAGTAGAAAATCATTCTGTGATACATCCTGTACTGCAGGCACTACTGCTTTCCATTGGTTCAATCTAAAACTAAAATGAAAATATTTTCATCTGGCCATGATAACTTGAAGGGAAAGGAAAGTTTGGTATCTTGCCATAAAAAAATAAATTCATACATGTTTGGCAGCTAGTCTATATCAGCCTATTGAGGGTAATGAAACTTATATGTAAAAATATCAAGTTCTATTTTCTTTGGACTTTTGAAATTATTTATTCAAGACATTATGAGTATTAAAAGGAAAACATACATTTTTGAATAAATATGTTAGGCACCAGGAGGGAAAAAGAAAACTATATAATCTAATGATTAATAAAATCAGTTTTCTATTAAAATAATTGGTTATTAAACCATAGATATTCAGTGACTAAATAAAAGCAATTTAGTTGGCTTTTTTTCCTGATGTTGGAGAAGGAACACAGAGCATTTAAATTAAGCTATAATCTAGAGTCTTGTTAGGTTACTATAGAGGCCAAATTAGGCAATCCTGGCTTAGCCTTCCAGATGGCCATCATTACTGGTGGGTACCACTATGCATGACTTTTAACTTTTGACTTTTTTTTTTTGAGACAGAGTCTCACTTTTTGTAGTTCAGGCTGGCTCTGAGCTCACTATGCAGCCCAGGCAAGCCTCAAATTCAGCAATCCTCCTGCCTCTGCCTCCTGAGTGCTGGGATTACAGGCGTGAGCCACCACGCCCAGCTAACTTTTGACTTTTGAAAAGTATGGAAGATCTATCTTTCCAGAACATTAGGTTAACCAAGCTACCAAGGGACAACAAATTAATTTACTTTCAAATATTCTTGTGAATTAAGAGTAAACTAATTAACCATAGACTATGTACCATCCCAGGAAATTGAACTACCAGGACATAGAACTGCTATAAAATTGAATCTGCAATTCTACCTATTTAGAAAAAAATGTTTATTTAATTATATGGAGCTCAAGTTATTAAGACTAATGTTCTCTATGGGTTGCATAGTAAAGGATCTCAGGAAACCAGGAACATTTTTGTCTGGGAGAAACTTGTCTAAAATTTGGCTAAAATGAGGGTAACACAAAGAGTAGCTTACTTCTTAAAATTCACCATACTCTCTGTGTGGCCGGTCAGGCCTGCCATATAACTAATTTATATTTGTTATTCATATTGATATTAGTCTCCATATAATTTAATGGATTATTTAAAATAATACTTGTGAAAAAGTGCTCTCTTTTTAAAATTTTCATTATTCAGTAAACTTTATTGATACATTATATGCACAGCTCACAATCACACAAAACATTGGGGAATTTGTACCAATATGTGACACAGGTCAATTCTCATTTTTACCCACATCCCTGCCCACCCACCCCCTCCCCAAAGATTTATTATCTACTCATAAAGTATTTTTCACTCTCAATGCAATTTATTTGTAGATCTGCAATGTTAAGAATTTTTGGAATCATCTTAGTAAAGTGTGATTCTTTCTGGTTTAATGTTGAGTTAATCCCATTCACAGTCTGTGTAGATAATTAATTGTTCAATGAGATAAGATAGGAGAAACTAAAATAGGCAGAAAGGAGACAAAGACATCATAGTTAACAAGTGTACCTGGATCTAGCAATGATAAAGGGAAAACAGACATTAAGTCCCAACCTAATACACTAGCCTGATGCACCCCATTTGTGTTTTGTAAAATAGAAGAGTGAATTCTAAGAACAACAGAGGTTAAGGGTTGGAAATATTTGTGTATGGGTAGAAAATGCCTTCCTGAGAGAGACCTTTCAGTTTTGGGAACCACTCAGACCTAGCTTGGTGACGCTAACTTAGAAAACTGTATCCCTAGACAAGCAGATGGGACTTGAGATCTCAGTATCCACTTCTTTTTCTTCTGTCTCAGAAGAAAGAGAACATGTACCTCCTCTGGCAACTTTCACTTACGTTGTGTTTGAATTTTTTATTTTTCTGTTATCATTTATCATTAGACTTCACAATCATGCTGTGAAAAATTGTTGGTTGAGCAGTTAGTATTTCCCTTCTGTAGATAGGAGAAATGGAATGTCAAGGGATTCGGACACTTGGTCAAGTTACTAGCAGAGCTACTAAGGCAACTTGTATAGTATTTTCTAGGGTAATGGAAACAAAACATCGCATCCAATATGCTTCTCTTACTAGGTGACATGCTTCATTAAGAGCTGTAAGAGCCTGTGTTTCCTTACTTGTGTCTGTGAGAGCCCACGGCTATGGTGAAATTGATGCTTTGTGACTTGTTACATTAAGTTATAAATATAACATCTCTTGTGCTTCATGGTTGCATTTAGCACTTAGTCTCTATGCTTCAAGGAAGTCTGGACTTTAGGAAAAGGCTATGTGCAGGTGTTATGGCCAGGAGCTAGCATTAAACTACAAAAAAAATGTGGCAAAATTATTTTTATTATACTTTATTTCTGCCTATTAATATTACATGATGAGGGAGTTTGCTTAGGGTGATAGTACATGTATTTAACTATCTACTTTCTCCTTTTTCTCCTCCATGCCCCTAATTTCCATTTCCATCTCCAAAAGCCTACTTTGCATTTTCTTGTCTATCCTTAATTTCCCCAATTTATTTATTAATTTATGTACTTTTAGTTTCCCATAAAACAATGAATCCAGTAAAAGCTATGGTCAAATGAATTGAATAGATATTTCTAAAAAGAAGTTCAAATGACCAAAAGGTAAATGAAAAAAAATATTCTAATTATCAGAAAAGTGCAAGTTAATACTACCTTGAGATTATATCTCACATTAGTCAAAATAGTTATTAGTATGAACACCTAAAAGAACAAATTACAACCAGTTCTAAGCAGTATGTGGGACGACAAGCAAGTCTTCTGTATTGTTAGTGGGAATGTAAACTGGTACAATTATTATGAAAATAAGTATGGAGTTTTCTCACAAAACTAAACATAGATACACTGTTGATCAACTATACCACTCTAGCACATTAATGAAGGAATCAAAGACTACATACTATAGCATATATGCTACCCATGTTCACTGCAGCACAACTCATAATTAAGCCATGGAAACAGCATAAGTGCCCTCCAAAAGATGAATGCAGCTTTTATGAATGGCATGGGAACTGAGTTGGAAGGTGGTGTAAGGTAAGTAAGGGGAAGAAGAGGAAAAAAAGATTATTTTGTATGTGCCAATTTTCACACAATAGATGTAATCTCTATGTATTGTCAGCATATACTAATGAAAATGATGAATGGAAAAAAATCAATCTGGTATATATACATCATGGAGTATTATTCTGCCACGAAGAATAATAAAATCATGATATTTGCAAGCAACATAAAGGAACTATGAACAGTCGTGTTGAATGAAATTTACCTGACTTGGTTAGATTCACTAGTTTCTTCTTCTGTGGGAAGAAACATGTGGAATGATCTATCCAGCCATTTTCTAAGTAACTTTATGAAAAATTACAGAAGAGCCTAAGCAATTCTCAGAACCTAGAATGAGGGAAATGTGGCTGTTGTCTTAAGCCACCAAATGCTGAGAGATACATTTTATAACAGCAACTGGAAAGGCCACTGCAGCTGGGACGATGGTGGAAGTATTTCTAATTACGTGTCCCATCCGGGCTTGTCCATCGCACCTCCACTCTTCCTGCTGGCTTCTCCTCTCCTCCTTCCCCTCTTTTTCCTTCTTCTCTTCCTCCTTCACCCTCACCCCAATTTTGTGGTATAAGAACCAAATCTGCCGTCTTTACACTAAGCTACACCCCTAGCCACTTTTATGTCTTTACTTTTGTGTTTGTTAGCCTTTATGTGGAAAGAGTCTTGCTAGGTAACTTGGTCGGCTTGCCTGGGAGCCATCTTGCAATCCTTCTTCGGCTTCCCAGGCCTGTGCCAGCATGTGCAGTTGGCACGCAAGCGTCCGCCGAGGAAAAGTGGAAAATTCAGGTGGGGGTCAGGAAGTGTCATTCTCATGTTCTCATCTTTGTAACCAAATTTCAAAGTCACTGATTTAATGAAGAAAGTGCTGAAGATGTTTTCATCTGTTTTGCTAGTGACAGCTGGGGACCTCGGCAGTCTTTATTGCCTCTTCTTTAACTGAAGTGCTGCACTGTTTCGTACCTCTCACTACTGCCCCAGGTAAGATTTCTATAAGAAATTTAACTGAAAGCAACTCAGATCGGTTCCTGAAACATTTTGCTTATTTAGTAGCTTTGAAAAGATACCAGTTGCCTAGAAGTGAGTCCTTAAGTTTGTCTCCCACTAATTCCCACTCTGATGCTTAGCAGTAAGGACAAATTAAACCATATTTAGCTGTAAGAAATTTGTGAGGTCCTCAAGAGTATGTGATTATTTTTATTCCAATTGTTTCAATCTGTTAAACTATAAAGACAAGATCTAAAAAAAAGGACCCAAAATCTTCCACTATAATGAAAGAATATTGACTGACAGTTTGCTAATAAAAATGTTCGAGTTATTTATACATTTACTATACGGTTTCTATTGCATTTTAAAACTATGAAGCCTTAGCCATACATAAGGCGTGCTTTCAAACATCAGTAAAAGGAGAGGGGCTCACGGTTTAGTGCCATTTCCTATGAACAACAATTGAGGGTCGTATACTCCGCAGATGACATGTTCTGTTCATGCTGGTGACGACCTGTTCTGTGGGTGCTGGTGGAGCTATGGGTACTTGGGGAAGAGGGTTCCTCTCCCACCCCTCCAAATAGTAGAAGTTTCTTCGCACCAGTGTGCAATTCTGTTGAAGATAGGATTGCACAGTGATCTCTGTGAATCAGTGAAATAAATTCCTCCCGTCAAATAAAATGACTCTTCTTCCTTAAGGTGTTCAACAGTCAAACAGGATCCAGGCCCAGAGGCCCTCTGGGAGCATTCTTCAGGACACAGCTTCGGCCCCTTCCCTGCTCTGCAGTGTGCATTGGTTTCAACCTCGAGCTTTGCATGAACCACTGTTCCTCCCACGCAGACTGCAGCTCTCGCTGCTCCCTGGGCCTGTCATACATCTGTTTTAGTCACTCAAATACGCAAACGTGTTTACTCGGCACGTTCCAAAATGCGCCGCCGAGCCCTTGACGCCGTGGACCTCGGTCGTACAGCTCTGATTAGGCTGTACTGATTCTCCGGTGGGGTCACTTCTGCTGTGAGACAACTCTTGCGTGATCGTCACCTGTCTCCTCCGCCCCGGAGCTCACCGTCCCTGAGTCAGCAGAGGGTCCCTGCCTCCCTGGGCTACTTCCTCCAGACTCCCCGCCGTTCTGAGCTCTTCCTTGCTTCTTCTTTCGTGCTCTCTGGCTTACTTTCCATCCTCGCAGCCAAGATGAAGATCTTGAATGAACAGACGTCTGGGGGGACTAATTTTAAAGGCATACGCTTGACAAGATAAATGGAAAGTTATATAATACAGAAAGGTCATGTAATAATTAAATGCCAAGCTCTAGAACTCAAATACCTACCTTGAACCTTGACAGTACTAGTTTTTAAGGTTGGCTCTCAGGGAGACTTTAATTCATTTCAAGCTCTATTTTTGAATCCCCAGAGAGAGGATGATAATAGTTCCTGCTTGTAGAAAATTGCATGGCTGTCAATAAATGCAAG
>PVIC010032516.1:0-20662 GCA_004025085.1 Thryonomys swinderianus | reverse complement strand
TGTCTCTGCCTCCTGAGTGCTGGGATGACAGGCGTGAGCCACCACGCCCGGCACTGTGGTATGTGGTGCTGATTGCTGGTTGATTGTTGGTGGGCATGAGTCACCATGCCCAGCAGTGTATGTGGTTACCGGGATCGAACTCAGGACCTTGCGCTTGCGAGGCAGGCGCCAGAACCACTGAGCTAAATATCCAGTCCTAAAGTAGAATATTTTTAAATAGAAGATTAACTTTTCAGATTCAGGAAAGTTAAAAAATATAGAGAGCCGGGCGTGGTGGCTCATGCCTGTAATCCCAGCACTTGGGAGGCAGAGACAGGAGGATTGCTGAGTTCGAGGCTTGCCTGGACTACATAGTGAGCTCAGAGTCAACCTGGACTACAAAAGTGAGACCCTGTCTCAAAAAAAAAAAAAAAAAAATAGAATTATAC
Source organism: Thryonomys swinderianus (assembly GCA_004025085.1). NCBI lineage: Eukaryota > Metazoa > Chordata > Mammalia > Rodentia > Thryonomyidae > Thryonomys > Thryonomys swinderianus. Next base: position 20,234 of record PVIC010032516.1, on the reverse strand, counting down.
TTCAATTGTTAGAAATATTATGTTTACTATACAGGATAAAGGATATTTTTGTAAAAAGTAAATCTTAGGTGGCCTTAAATATCCATCTAATTAGTGGAAAATAAGAGGTGTTGAGACAATTAGGTTTATTGTTTCCAAGAGGAATAAACTGTAGAACAATGAATAAGTCTAGAGATGGATAGAAAAAATATATTTAAAAATGTAAGAATTCTTGTGCTAGTTTGGCTATGTGTTGACATAATAACTTTGAGAAACTGATACTACCTCCTAAAATTGAACCTAACCACATCTAGGACCCCATAGTTTTATTCTAAAAATGATTGTGTTTCCATATCATCTGGCATTGTTGGTTCCATTAACCTCCAAGGGTACCAAAATCTGTGAAGTTCAAGTCCCTTATAAAAATGATGGTATTTGTATATAACCTAAGATACTTGTCTACATGCATTACATCATCTTTAGATTACTTAGAATACCTAGAACAGAGTAACTACTATGTAAATATGTGCTACATTGTATTGTTTAGGGAATCATAACAAAGTGTGTACATGTTCATACAAATGTAATTTCTTTTGGAAATGTTTTCAGACTACATTTGGTTGAAACTATATATACAGAACTCACTGATAGGGCCATAGTACATAGCAATAGAAATGCATATGCTTGTACATTGGTAGATAAGCACAAGAATATTCAGAGCATCCCTATTTATAGCTTGCCTATCAATTTGGTTTGTGGGTAACTATTTAAGTACATTAATCATTACAAGTCCATTGCAAATCCATGATGCCTGTGTTAGTCTGCTTTCCAGTCACTGCGACCAAATGCCTGATAGCCACAATTTAAAGGAGAAGTTTAATTTGGCTTGTAATAAGAGGATATTTAGTCTATGGTGGGCTTACTCCAAGACTGAAACATGATGGCTAAAGGGAGCGGCAGAGCAAAGGTGCTTAGTTGAGTGGTCAGGAAGACAGCAGGGGAGCACAGTCAGAGGGGAAGAGATGAGGCAAAAGTAGGTACAGTAGTCAAGCTCATGCCTCCCTGACTCACCCGACACACTCAGAATGTCTTTTACTAATGTCCTCTGCTGCTCCTGAGTATTCGGGTTGACAGAAGGAAGTTAAGCACATTTTCTCTGTCCCTGTTTCTTTCTGTTTACCACCACTGCTGTTGTGAGAAGTGGTGAGGCATGGCTTATGCTCCTGCTGCCTCTGTGTTACTGGCTGAGACTCTTTGTTAGCTGTCTCACATTGGGCATCAAACGTATTCTTTGGCTTTCTGAAGCATTATTCATAGCAAATTTGTGTTTGTGCATTTGATGATTGGGAAGGTTGTTGTGGGAGGTGCTGCAGTGTACTGCATGTCTTGTTCCACTTAGCACTTCATTCTCTTCTCTCTTTATCTAACAAATATGCATTACTTTTGTAATTTTTATATAAACCATTTTATATATTTTAAAAAGCTAATACAAATTTTGCTCTTCTTTTAGGATTTGGTGGTACTAGACGACGATAAAAAAGAAAGTTGAACACTGGAGGCAAAATTTCAGTTTTCATCACTTTGTCTTTAAAAAAGTGCTACCTGCTACCAACTGAGAAGGGGACTGTTCAAAAGTTCTGTGGTGTTTTGTCCTGTGTAGCTTTTTGTATTTTGTTATTTGTGGCTAAGAGTTGGCATATGATAATATGCTTATTGTATATTAGTATAACATGCAGGTGTATAATGCAGGTTTTGAAAGTGATGATTCCTGTAAAATGCTAAAAATTTATTGTTTGCTTATAAAACCTGTGAAATCATAATAGGAAGCATTACTAATGAAAAAGTCACCAGTAGAAACTGGTAAAGAAAATTTCAGTTGTAGATGGTTTTAGTGGATGAATCCTTACCTCCTAGAAACAGTAATATTCTACTTGGTATTACGTTATTTGGTGTTTGCTGCTCTTCAGATATTTAAACAAAGCTCTGGACCACTAATTATGCTAATTTGTAGGTTCCGATCACTTGTGAGCTCTGGAGTTCTGAATCCTTCAGTGGTGGTAGCTTTTGGTGAGTGAGAATTACCTTTTATAGGTAGAAAATAATTACCTAGGAGGTTGTAAGTGATTGTTGTCAGAAGTATTTGAGACCTTCCTGTTTCTTCACCTTCCAAAAGATAAAATGTAGATATTTTAGTGAAGGTCCTTTAATAGCAAAAGCATGCCGCTCTCTGTAGAACCTAAAGTATTGTCATAGTGTTTGAATCAAACATTAAAATTACAGTAAATAAAAAGAGATATTACTCTCATTCTTTCTGCTATCCTTGGCACAATTGACATGACATTTTTATCCTCTTTTTCAAAGGAAAGATATTTATCCAGATCAGTAGCTCTGTTTTCCTAAAAAAGAATTTCATGTGGTTATGGTATTTTAGTTACCAGTCATGTACATAAGTAAAATTTTTAAATTTTTTTTAGTACATGTTTGCAGTCCATAGTGATTACATTCATTGTGGAGAATTGGCACATATCCTCATCTCAGTTCTTTAATTTTCCCTTCCCCCTTCACTCTCTTTATAAATATTTTTGCCAGCATCAGATTTATTTATTTCTCTATCAAGCTAATTATAAATACAGATTAACAGCTGAACTAACTGGCCAAAACATACAAAAATTATACTAAATCAAGGTATACTTTTTATTTGTTTGTTTTTTGAGACAGGGTCTCTGTAGTTCAGGCTGGCCCTGAGCTCAGTATATAGTCTGGGCTATCCTCATTCTCACAGCAATCCTCCTGCTTCTTCCGAGTGTTGGGATTACAAGTGTGGGCCACCATGCCCGGCATTGTGGTGTGTGGTACTGATTATTGGGATTATGGGCATGAGTCACCATGCCCAACATTGTGGTAATAAATTTTTTTTTCCATTGTCTATATTTTTCACTTTGTTTATAATTGGGTTTCTCATATAAGAGAAACTGATACTTAAGCTTGTATGTCTGAATTAACTGAATTTAACATTATGGTTTCACGGTGCACATTTTCCTACATGTAGCTCAAGTTCATCCTTTTTGGTGTCAGTGTAGTACTCTGGTGTGTAAATACCACATTATCTTATTTATTGATGAACATACAGGCTGCTTTCAAGATACAGCTATTATGAATTCTGCTGTAAACATGAATATACACGTGTCACTGTGTTATGATATCTTTAACTCTTTTGGAAAGATACCAAAAGGGAATATGGAATTTCTATTTTTAGTTATTTGAGGAATAACAATATGATTTTTATAGTAGTTGTACCAGTTTATACTATAACCAATAATGAAAGTGTTGTGTGTCCTCCCACCCACCCCCATCTCCACAGCATCTGTCATTTGATTTCTTGACGATGATCTTTTTTTTTTGGAGTGAGGTGGAATCTCAGTGTTGTTTTAATTTGCATTTCTTTCTTTTTTAATGGTAGCAAAGTTTTATTAGAGGTAGAAAAAGAAACAGGTTTTGCAGAGCAAGTTTGAAAGCAGGAAAAGAAGTGCACACCTACCAGTGTGAGGGAAGACCACATACAAAAGAGAGTACAGTGGCCTAATTTGCATTTCTTCAATGTTCAGTGAGGTAGGGCATTTTTTCATTTATTTATTGACCATTTGTACTTACTGAGAAATGTCAGATCTGAGAAATGCCTTCAGATAGCCACTTTCTGATTGGGTCTTCTGGGACCCAGTTTTGGGGCAGTGTCCAAGTCAGCCCGTCTCTGTTCTCACTGGTAGTCACCGAACTGTGCTGGATGCAGGCACCAAGCAGTGGGATTAAGGAGAGGGTGCCAGTGCTGAGACTTTGAACGGCTGAGCCGATCAGGCTGAGCCATGGGGGGTAGGCAATGTGTTTTTTACCTCAAACCAGTGGGTTCTCTTTCTAGTCTGACCTCAGCTCCCTGATCACAGCTACTATGGCTGTGTTTCACTCACTGGGAATAATCCAGAAATCTCTGAAATCAAGCATCCTGTGGCTGCTCTCAGTGTTTTTACTGGGTAAAAACACTCAACCCTTCCCTTCCCAGTCAGGCCCTTTGTCCAGGAAATAAGGTGGGTGCTGGGGCTAAAGTCACTTAGGAGCTGTTGCTTGTCAAAGGACTCACACTGGAGCAGAATCCTGCACTCTCTGTACAGCTCACAACACCTTTGTTCCATTGTCTTGATTCTCCTCAAGCTCTCTGGAGTTCCCAGCTTTGATTTTGTCTTTGGAGATTCAGTCACCCTTTTCCCGTGAGTTAAAAGTCAGGAGCTGGAGAGAAAGTACAGACTGTTCCTTCCCTTCTCTGCATTGTGTTCTGTTTCCAATTTTTAAAATAGGTTTCCTGTCAGATCCTTCCTGGTGCCCACAGATCTACTACTTTTTTTCTTTTTTCTCTTCAAGTTATTTTCCAGTGTCCTTAAAAAAAAAAAAAAGTGACTTGGGACAGTTGCAAGGGTACTATGAATAGAACTATCTTTAACAATAAAAGTTGAAGTTTTTGTCTTACAGGAAACAAGTTTTCTTTAGGTATTCTTACCCCACTTCTCTTTAGTAAGAATCATATGGAAAAAACAATATGGTTTATTGCCTTTTTCCCTGTTAGCTTTCTATTTTGGTGCCATGGGAGTTGATAAGCTTGCATTAAGTTTTGTTACTTTCGGAATGAAGTTAAGAAAATGTAAATTTGGGGCTGGAGATTTAGTTCAGTGGTTCTGGCACCTGCCTTGCAAACGCAAGGTCCTGAGTTCCTTCCCTGGTAACCGCATACAATGTTGGGCGTGGTGACTCATGCTCATCAGCAATCAATACCACATACCACAGAGCTGGGTGTGGTGGCTCATGCCTGTCATCCCAGCACTCAAGAGGCAGAGGCAGGAAGATTGCTGAGTTTGAGGCTTGCCTGGGCTACATAGTGAGCTCAGGGCCAGCCTGAACTACAGAGCGAGACCGTCTCAAAAAAAAAAAAAATGTAAACTGAATTCTGCTATAGATTGGACCAGTGATGATCATGATCTGCATATTGTATTGGATATTCTTAAAGCACCAATGCTTGATGGGGTATGGAGACTCACACTGGTGGCTGAGGCAGGAGAGTTGCAAGGATGAAGCTAGTGTGAACAATTTCCCAGTCTCAAAATTTAAAAAAGGGCTAGAGAGGGCTGGGGATTTAGCTTAGTGGTTCTGGCGGCTGTCTGGCAAGCACAAGGTTCTGAGTTCGATCCTGGTAACCACATACTATAATGCTGGATTTGGTGACTCATGCTCACCAGCAGCCAAGTACCACACACCACAGTGCCAGAGGTGGTGGCTCACGCCTGTAATCGCAGAAGCAGGAGGATTGTTGAGAGTTCAGGGACAGCCTGAACTACAAAGTGAGACCCTGCCTCAAAAAAAAAAAAAAAAAAAAAAAAGGCTAGCGATACAGCTCAGTTCTTGGGTTTAGTCCCCACAACCACAAAACAAAACAGACCATGCTCATGTTTGTATTTTTGAATACATTGTTGATCACTGGGGTCTTCAGAAAATAAGTTAATTTAAAGAAAATGGACTAAATTGATGACTTTCTGAGTGCTGGGATTATAGGTGTGAGTCACCATTCCTGGCTGCCAGCACTATTTTTCTGGCTTCTCTTTTTACTCTCAGAGAAAAGACATATTTTCCTCCTTACAGGAAAATATTCAAAATTATAAATGTTTAACAAGTTAAATCATTTAGTTAAATTGTACTTAAATAGCTAAATTGTATATAGTTGTAAGTTTTAATCATAATACATGTACTACATAATGAAAGACAAAAAAAATACATGTGACCTGCAGACTATTCAGTTTATAAGGATATAAAGAGAAATGCAAGGGTCAGATATGTATGTAGCTCAGTGGCTCAATATCTGGCTGGTTAGTGCATGGCCCTGAGTTAGATTCCTGGTACCATAAAAAGAAAGAAAAGGAACAGAGAGATGTAAATAATTGTTATTGGTCCAACTGCTTCTAGCCCTTTTCATCGAACACACCCTATCAGTGTGGTCTGTACCTACAAGTAATCTCTGTTAATGATCCTGTTTTTGCCCATTTCTGAAACAATTCTGGAAGTCCTCTTTTGTCAACATCTTTAGTTGTGGTATAATGGCAGCCTTGATGTCCCAAATTGATTCAAATGATTTATCTTTTATAGTCATTTTGACTTTGAGGAAGAGGAAGAAGTCTAAGCACCAGATGTGAACAAGGTGGATGAGGGCAAACCATAATGTTCTTATGAGCCTGTCGTTCTGTTGGATGACTCAGCAGCAGCATTTGCCTTATATATACACATATATGTATGTATGTATTTTAGTCACATCTTCTAAAGATATTCACAGAAGACTTCCAGAACTGCTTTAGGAAGTGGTAAGAAAAAGGTCCGAGTTTGATTCTTGGTATCCCCAAAATAAAACAAAACAACGAAATACCAAAAATCCAAGATCTGCCGGGTGTGGTGGCTCACACCTGTAATCCCAGCACTCAGGAGGCAGAGACAGGAGGATTGCTGAGTTCTAGGCTTACCTGGGCTACGTAGTGAGCTCAGGGCCAGCCTGAACTGCAAAGTGAGACCCTGTCACAAAAAAAAAAAAAAAAAAAATCCAAGATCCTGTAAAAATGTCCTCTTGTCTGTGGCCATACCACCCTGAATGCACCTAATCTCATCAGAAAGTGATAAGAATGATGAGATAAGTGGTTCAAAAAGGAATATATTTTGAGGGGGTATAATGGGAGAGTATCTTTTACAGTAATAAAAAAATTTAAGCCTACATTATGTTTCAGTTTCAGCTTCATAGTATTCCATCATATGACTATAAAATAATTTTTTTTATTCTGGTATTGGGGATCAAACTCAGGAACTTGTGCTTGTGTGTCAGGAATGGCACCACGGAGCTAAACAAAGATAACTCTTCTGTAAGATTTATGTTGTGACCACCCTCAATAATGGGGAGTCACACTATTTCAGTTTAGGTCTCTAATATACCCAAGTTTTGATTTGTAAAATTCATTTTTAGAGTGGTAAGACACATGCTTAAATGTGGTACCAACTTTGTACTGAAGATGTAGCTGTCAGAAGAACTGTTTAAATGTGGCTTTCCCGCTTTCTGCTTGAGTGGGTAAAGTTAATCACTGAAGGAGATCTTCATCCTAGGAAGACTCGTGGCACTTAATAAATACAGGGGAACTGGACAATTGACCCCTCACCCCCGTTGCTTTTGGGAAAGTATAAACAGCCATTTAAAAGTGATTTGAGGGTGAGGATGTAGCTTAGTGGTGGAGCACTTGCCTAGCATATTGACTCCCAGCAGTGAAAATAAAAAGGCTTGATGAAGACTTATTTTTTTTTTTCTTTTTGCTTTTGAGATGGGGTCTCACTTTGTAGTTCAGGCTGGCCCTGAGCTCACTCTGGTGCCCAGGCAAGCCGCCGCGAACTCAGCAATCCTCCTGTCTCTGCCTCCCGAGTGCTGGGATGACAGGCGTGAGCCACCATGTCCGGCATTGTGGTATGCGGTGTTGATTGTTGGTGGGCGTGTCTCCATGCCCAGCATTATATGTGGTTGGCGGGGATCGAACTCAGGACCTTGGGCTTGCGAGGCAGGCGCCGGAACCATTGAGCTAACCCTCCGGCCCCAAGACTTATTCTTTTAAAAAGGAGTTATCAGAGGTTGTTTAGGAGGAAAAAGTCAATTTTGGTAGATACCAGGCTGGTATCTCACACGTCTCTTTGGAGGAGGAAGAGCACCTCTTACATGGTTAGAGATAGCTCTTACTGAGGGAGAGAAGCATGAATGTAGATCAGGAACTCTGGTTTACTACCAGATTCTAGGTGGTTCTGGGGAAAAGCTGGGTCTGGGTTAGATTTTGGCTGTGGCTGGAAATGAAGTTGATCCAGATCTTAGAACACGGGATGGTGTGTGCCCAGGATTGCTGTTCTTTTGGGCCCAAAGCAGAGACCTGTCCCTAGGAAATCTAGGAGAAAGGCACCATGTGGTCTGTGTAGCAAAATACCCTGGAAAGAATAGTGGGAAAGAATATGTTAGTCTGGGAATGACTTAATTTTTATAATATGACAGCAACAATGGCAGCTGAGAATTGCTGCTGGGAGCTGCAGGCAGACTTGCGGAGTCCTGGTCTGCCCTGCGGGATCTTCAACTACCCCTGCCTTATGGGAATTTCATCTGCGTAACTGCCGGGATCTGTCCTGCCTCATGCATGCCGGGGTTTTGTGTGTGAAGGCTTGGTACCCAATGAAAGTGTGTTGAGTTCCGGTATTTTAGCTTCTGCCGCTGCCCAAAGTAGCGAGGGCTCAGTCGTGCTCAGCCTTTTTCTCAAGGTTCTAATTTTGTTGTTTGTTGGTTGTTAATCCTTTTCCTGTATGAGGATTCTAGCTGTGTCCTCTTCTTCTGCTTCCCATATTAGCTGTGTCCTTGTCCCCTGTATCCCACTAATTAGGTCCACTTGGTCCCAGAAGATACTTAAGAAATAAGGTTTTGAGGAAAAAAAAAATGCTGGAGCAATGAGTGCTAGCAACTCAGCTTCTCCAGGACAAAGTGTCTAGAACCTGGAAGACAGTAGTTTAGAGAGGACCTAAGAGGGAATTGACAGAGGAAAAGAAAATAGGAATAAGTAATACGAAAGAAATAGTTCCCCACTGCGGAGGACGACTGCACGCTGAGTGGGGAGGGGGTGAGTTGCCCGAGGGGCGGAGGTGAGTTGCCGGAGGGGAGCGGTGACAAGAACTTTTGTGCTCTTGGAGAAGTAGAGACTTGACCTGAACCTGGAGAGTCTACAAAGTCAGAGGCAGCATTTGCACCGTGGCCCAGTTTCCCCAGAGAACCCCCGAGTCAGCAGTTGGTGAGTGACGGCGGAGTGGCCACCTCAGCACGTAGGTGCACAGAGCGGAGGAGGGCCGTGGCCGCCGTGATAATTTAGGAATGGATTCGGGGGCTGCACTCCAGTCCCTAGAACGGTCCCCCAGTCCCTTCACTGCCAGCTTCCCAGACTGGAGGGAGGGAAGGGCAGTCCGGTCCAGGTAAACTGCGGCAGCCGGACAGCACACCGGAGAATTCCTCTGAGAGGAAGGAGCTGGGCCTACCCAGACTCTCCTGGCAGCGCAAGCGCCTGTGGTGATTCGTTCTCTGTGAACGGGCCTCTGTACCCAACTCGGTGTTCCGGGTCGGACTGCGCAGGGTTTTCTAGTTCGAATGGAAATTGGCACTATCTGGAGTTCTGCTCCTTAAGATGAACCTGAGGAAAGGAACCACAAATCCAAAATAATTGAACTTAAAAAAAAAAAAAAAAACCTTTGACTATATTATCCTCTCATTTTTTATTCTCATTGTACTTTATAATTTTTTATTTCTCATTGTCCTTCTATACATTATTCTCCACACTTTTATTCCATTATTTTATACGTTATTATATTTTATATTTTATTTATTATATTTTATATTTTATGTTTTCTTTTAAGAACGGGTCTGTATAGGTTTTGGCTGTACTTATTTGGCGTTTTTCCCCTTTCAGTGTAGTTTTTAAAGGGTAAGGAAACTTTGACATGTTCGTTTATACTCCCTCCTTCTTTTACCCATATCTCCTTGCCTGATCTTTTTTCTGTGTTTTCTTCATTCTCTTTTCCTTTTCTCCACTCTCAACCTTTTCGATGGATTGCCTTAAAATTTTTCTTTAATACTCTTCAAGCACAGAACCTTTCTCTATCCTTATCTCTTCTACTAATTTTTTTACATAATCTTCTCTAGCCATCCCTTTATGAATAGATGACAACATATACTGAACATCAGTGAGCCCTTTTACCCCTCTCTATTTCCTCCTTCCTATTCCACAAAGTAGAGGACTCTTAGAAAAACATTTTTTTCTTTCTTTTTAGTTATATTTCTCTTTCTTCCTCCTTTTGGCATTATACAGACCGTCATCTTCCTGGACTTTAGATGGTTAATTCTATAAAGCTATGTTAAATGTTGTGTTTTTACCTGGGGGGGAGATGCAGCCAGTGCATTTGGTGCACATTAACTGTGGGTCAAGCCTTGGTGGTTATAATAGTCATACTGTAGCAGTGGATTTTTTTCTCTAGAATAAAAGGAGACCTCAAACAAGACCTTATGGTGTAAAATTTCTCAGGTAGCCCTGATAGATTCCACTGAAACAGATTAGCTAGTTAATACTGTAGTTGAATTGATCCCATAGGAATAACTAACTCAGCAATCAGTTGAGTGCCAGTGAACTTGACTGCCAAACCCATTATTATACCCAGGGAGAGGGACATTAAGAGTTCCTAATCTAAGATCACAGGCATGATTAGACTTTGCAAGAATGCCTGCAAACTGGTGAAGACTCTTGAGTTTTAGTTAACTCTAATTTTTCAGTGGAGTGACCAGAGAAGTAATTGCAATATAATTAGTCAAACTCTCTAGCAAAGAAGTGACTTGAGAATCATGTACACAGTGGTTCATTGGAATATTTAATCAGTGTTTCCAATGACATTTTATTGGTTTAAATTTTTGTATGTTTCATGGGTTAGTAATGCAGGGTTATCTACTTTGGTTTCATGTATGTAGATTGCTATTTTTGTAGAATGGTGCTTTCATTGTCTGATTTAGTAGACATCTAGGTTTTTTTCATCAAGAGAATAGTCAAGGGAGAGTAGCTGCAAAAACTACCATAGAAATGTAAGATTGAAACCATGGTTGCTATTATAAAGTGAAGCAGTTCTTGTGGCAAAACCTAGAGACAGAGATGAAATCACTTAAACAGAAGTAGCAAATTCTAGAACTGGACATACAAAGCTATGAATTACTCACAGGGAGGCAACATCTTACTCCAAAGCTTCATATAACCACATATTTGCCACTCTCCTCTAGTCCCCAACTGATAAGTCACTCCCCCAAAATAGAGGGGGATTCATAGAATAAAAAAAATATAAATAAATACAAGTAGGAGAATGGGGGAACAAGGAAATTGAGGATCCCTGAACTCCCCCAAGTCTCCCAAGGGAGAATAAGGGGCCACAAATGGAGAAGAAAATATAGCAGAAATCTTATGAAAAATTCTTAGAATGGATGAAGAAAATAGAATAGTTCAAAGAGGAAATAAAAGATGTATAGCAATAACATTCAGTATGCCCATGGTGAATTTCAGGGAACTAGATAAACTGGATGAGCTAACCAAGATAGTTTAAAACTTGAATGACAGATTCAACAAGGATACAGAATCCTCCAAAAGATTTCAGATGGAAATACATTAAATAAAACACAGTATAGCATTCATACAGTACAGAAATCAGTATGAAGACAAAGTATCTGATAGAGGGCAAATAGTGAATTACAATAAAAATCTCAAGCCAGACACAAAAAGAATAAGAAGACTAACCAGCAGCTTCACAACAAAAAACTAATCTAAGCTTGATGAGTTAGAGAAAGGCCAGAAGACTGTACAGGTGATTCACAATCACCTGTAAATAAACAATTTATGATAGCTAAATCTTGGAAACAACCCAAATGCCCATCAACTGGAGACTGGATAAAGAAGATGTGGTTTTTCTATAAAACGGAGTATTAGTCTGCCTTAAAGAATGATGAATTTGAGTCATTTACACTGAAATGGTTGTACTTTCAGGTCATATTCATGAGTGAAATAAATACGTCACAGATATGTAAATATTTGTTCTCTGGCATGAGAAACTGAAGATGTTAATGAGTTCCAGAATGTGTGATGGACATTGTGAAATAGAAAATATTCAAAGGGAAATGTGGAAGGCTGATAATGAGGGGTAAAGAAAAAATGTGATGGTAATAAAAAAGAGGAAACAAAGTTTATGGATTTAGGGGTGGGAGCTTGTGGGATGGGTAGGGGAATGGGAAAAAAATGAGAAATCGTGTCATATACTGGTACAGTTTCCCAATATTGAGTGTGATCATGATATGTATATACTACAATGTACCAATAAAGATTAAGAAAAACCTGTACAGCAAAAGATTCAATCAAGTAAAGAGACAACCTACTGAGTGAGAAAAAAATTTTGGCCAGCTAATCATAAGACAGAGGACCCATATCTAGAATACATAACTCAAAAAATTAAACCTAAAATTAAAGACACAGCTAAAGAATGGGTCTAGAGAAATGAACAGACACTTTACAGAGAAAGAAATATAAATGACCAACATATATATGAAAAAGCATTCAATATCTTGGGCCATTAAAGAAATGCAAATTATAACAACTCTTAAGATTCCATTTCATTCTGGAAAGAATGGGAATCATTAGGAAATTAAACATTAATAAATGCTGGTATCATGGTGAAAAAGGAACTCTCCTACACTGTTGATGGGATTGTAAGCTGATACAACCATTATGAGACCTAGTATGGAGATTTCTCAAAGAATTGAAATTAGGAATTCCATATGATCCAGCTTTTTCCCTGCTAGGTATCTTTCCCCAAAGAGCTTAAGTCATCATACTACCATGATATTTGCATAACAATGTTTACAGCAGCACATTTAATAATAGCTGAATCTTGGAACCAGGCTGTATACCTGTCAACAAATGATTGGCTAAACAATATATCTGTAATGGAGTTAAAAATGACAAATTTGGAGTATATGTAGGAAAATGGATGTATCTGGAAAACAAGGTTGAGTGAAATAAATCAGACACACAAGCTTGAATATTGTGTCTCTCATTTGAGTGAAGCAAAGAAAATGATAGCAAATGGATAGAAAGGGACAAGGTGACAGATACTATACAATAGGGAAGTGGTCCAAAGGAACAAAGACAGGGGCGAGGAGGAGGGGAAGGGGAAATGAGAGGAATGAAGATATGCCATGTACAAGAACCTAATACCCTAATCAGTGTAGACTGTATAAGCCATAACATGTACTAGGACAGGTAGTATCAACGAGTCTGAAAAAGTGATTGGGGAATTGGGGGAGAAAGGGTAAGAGGAGTGAAGTGGAGGGGGTGTGGAAGGGGGTTAAAAAAAGACAAGTTGTAATGAGTACATGCAACCACTCCCTCAGATTAATGTAAACTGCATGAATTACAAATGAGCTAATAAAATAAAATCTTCAATCTATGTATAATACTGGGATTCTGGCTTAGATTAATTATAACAAGAAGTTTGTGTTGTTGATATCACTACTAGTACTTATTTGTGGGCACTGGGTATTGAACCTAGGGCCTCAAGCATACTAAGCATGTGTTCCACCATTGAACTATACCTCCATCCCCTAATACTAATCTTAGTCCAATAATTAGAGAACCTTAAGCAATTTGGTTTTAAGATTAACTTTTTGAAAATTATAGGTTTCAAAAACAATGCCAGATTTTATTTTTCTGATATGTTGCTCATGGTACTTCCCAAGAGTTGTTCAGAAACAGTGTCATGGTACAAAAGAACCCCAAATTTAAATTTTTTCTTAGTAGCATTGGTTACACTTTCTGGCTTTATTTTTCTATGTAAACACTAGGGGACACTATTGCACCAGCCAGGTTCTCATACACCCTTCTTAAAAGCTCTTTAGACAGTATTTCTGTTCACATTTAAAAAAAAATTTTGTCTAAAGTAGGTCCTATGACCATACTTTTTTTGATTTTATACTTTATGGCTATACTAATTTTTAATCAATAAATTTTATTAGCGCATGTTTGCATACATTTAACTTTAATATGGTAGAGAAGTTTATCCTCAAGCAAGCCTGGGAATGGCAAATAAAATATATTTGGAAACAACAGTAACTAAACTAAGAATCTCTTTAACATTTCCAACTTTCTATATCTACTGTAGAACTTCAGGGTTAGATTTTTTCCTCATATTAATGTGTTATCTTTCCACATATAATGTATTATATTTTTACTTCTAGAAATTTAAAAACCACAAATAGAGTTTTTGTCTACAATTTCTCTATTCTATATTTTCTTTTCTTTGATTAATGCTTATTTCACAGTAGGAATTTAATAAATGTATATTGAATGAATAACCAATTGATCATACATGATTTTCTTGATATACAAATAGCTCACCATATACTCTGTCCATGGATAAAGAGATGATGACATTAATGAGAGAAATTACTTTCTGTGGTTATTTAAAATCATGCTATCTAGGAAAGCCTATGTTATGTAGGATCTCTTACTGAAATAATGAATTATTTTGAACCTTGGTGCTTCTAAAACATGATAGTAAACAGATTGATAGTATTGTTTATTGCCTTTCTTTACAGATGGAGTCATAAACATAATGGCAAACAAAAAGTTACTTTATCTTTCTAATGTTTTCAGTGTATTCTATTGCATATTAATTTTGTAAAAAATTGGGTTTCAACCTATATTTTGATCATTCCTATCACCTTCCCTTACCCCTCTCCTTTATTCCTTTTTGTTTGATTACGGTCTCTTTTACTTTCATATCATCTTTTTTTAGATTTCACATATTAGGTAAAACTGCAGTACTTGTTTTTCTGAGTCTGGCTTGTTTTGCTTAACATTATTTCCAGTTTTATCCATTTTTCCTGCAAATGAGAAAAGTTTCATTCTTTTTCACCGCTGGATAATATACCATTGTGTATGTAGACCACATTTTCTTTGCCTGTTCATCTGTTGATGGACCTCCTGGGTGGTTTCCTTCATGGCTGTTGTGAATTGTGTTGCAATACAAATAGGTGTGCAGGCATCCCTACGGTATGCTGACTTCAATTATTTCTGGTGAATACCAGGGAGCTGTAGAGTTAGAGCAAATGGTAGGTCTGGTTTGAGTGTTTCAAGGATCCTCCATACTCATTTTAATGGGGCTGTCCTAATTTACACTGCCACCAGTAGTGTGGAGGTTCCATCCCTTGCATCCTTGTCAGCTTTTTATTTCAGTCTTGGGATTTAAACTCAGGACCTTCACAGTGAGTTACATCCACACCCATTTTAAATTTCTATTTTGAGACAGGATCTTCCTGAGTTGTCAGACCATGCTCAAACTTACGATCCTTCTGTGTCAGCTTTCCAGAGTGCTCACCTTACAGGCATGATTAACCATTCCTGGCTTATTTTTTGTTTTCTTGATGATAGACATTTTGACTTGGGTGAGATAAAATTTCAGTGTAGTTTTGATTTGGATTTCCCTAATGGCCAAAGATATGGAACACTTTTTCATATACTTATTGCTCCTTTTACTACTTTTGAGAAGTGTGTTTATTTGCCAATTTGATTAGACTATTTGACTTTTTGATGTTTTGAACTCTTTATACTAGATATTAATTTTTCATTAGAAGAGTAGCTGACAAAGACCCCCCCATTCTGAAGGCTGTCTCTTCACTAGTTGTTTCCCTTGGTATGCAGAAACATTTCATTTTCATGTCCCATTTGTTTATTCTTGCTATATTTCCTATGCTATTAGAGTCCTACTCAGGACATCTTTAATTGTGCCTATGGCTTCAAGTGTTCCTCTGTGTTTTCTTCTAGCATTTTAAAGTTTCAGGTTTTATATGTAGGTCTTTGATACATTTTGAATTGATTTACATACAGGATGAGAGACAATGATTTAGTTTTAAATTTTTTTTCTTTAGACGGTCTCATTTTGTAGTTCAGGCTGCCTCTGGATTCACTATGTAGCCCAGGCAAGCCTCAAACTCATCAATCCTCCTGCCTCTGCCTCCCAAGTGCTGGAATTACAGGCATGAGCTACCATGGCCGGCACTGTGGTATGTGGTACTGATTGCTTGTTGTGGTATTGTTGTATGTGGTTACCGGGGATTGAACCAGGGACCTTGTGCTTGTGAGGCAGGCACTGGA
The DNA here is from genome assembly GCA_004025085.1 of Thryonomys swinderianus. Classification (NCBI taxonomy): domain Eukaryota; kingdom Metazoa; phylum Chordata; class Mammalia; order Rodentia; family Thryonomyidae; genus Thryonomys; species Thryonomys swinderianus. Next base: position 4,440 of record PVIC010032516.1, on the reverse strand, counting down.
ACCACTGAGCTAAATCTCCAGTCCTAGTTTTAATCTTGAAGATATGAAGATACAGTCTTTCTCATACTTGTTCAAGGGGTCTTTCTCTAGTGTACATTTGCCAAAAATCAGACAACTCTAGGTAATGAGTTTGTCTCCATTGGTCTATGTGTCTATTTTTTTTTTGCCAGTACCTTTTTTTTTTTTTTGAGACAGGGTCTCGCTTTGTAGTTCAGGCTGGCCCTGAGCTCACTATGTAGCCCAGGCAAGCCTCAAACTCAGCAATCCTCCTGTCTCTGCCTCCCGAGTGCTGGGATTACAGGCATGAGCCACCATGCCCGGCACTGTGGTATGTGGCATTGATTGCTGGTGGGCGCGAGTCACCACGCCCAACATTGTATGTGGTTACCGGGGATCGAACTCAGGACCTTGCGCTTGCGAGGCAGATGCCAGAACCACTGAACAAAATCCCCAGCACCTGTGACCCTTTTAACACTATTAATTCTGCTGAATGAATGTGAGGGAACTTTCTGTCTTCTAGTAACTTTTAAAATTTCTTCAGTGTTCTCATATTTTCATTGTAGAAGGCTTTTTCCTCCTTGGTTAGATTGATTCCTAAGTATTTTATTATTTGTTTTCAAATTTTCTATTTATTAGTGTAAGTGGTTTCTGTCTTTTATCAGTCTCAGCTGTATTGACTCTCAACCTCTGCCTGAAAACTGGGAAGTATCTTGAGTGGAAAAGACTCCACATAAATGTCAGGTTCCTTTAGGCTGGGGCTTTAGCTCAGTGGTAGTGCACATACTTGGCATATACAAAGCCCAATTTTTTTTTTTTTGCTTTTTTTTTTTTGAGACAGGGTCTCGCGTTGTAGTTCAGGCTGGCCCTGAGCTCACTATGGTGCCCAGGCAAGCCGCTGTGAACTCAGCAATCCTCCTGTCTCTGCCTCCCGAGTGCTGGGATTACAGGCGTGAGCCACCATGTCCGACATTGTGGTATGCGGTGTTGATTGTTGGTGGGCGTGTCTCCACGCCCAGCATTATATGTGGTTACTGGGGATCGAACTCAGGACCTTGCACTTGCGAGGCAGGCGCCGGAACCACTGAGCTAACCCTCTGGCCCACAAAGCCCAATTTTTGTAGTTTCTAGTTATTTTATTATTTCTGAAGCAGTTGTGAAGGGAATTGTCTTTCTGATTTTTTTCTTAGCTAGTTCATTTTTTAAAAATTAATTTCGTCAGGTGTGGTGGCTCACGCCTGTAATCCCAGCACTCGGGAGGCAGAGATAGGAGGATTGCTGAGTTCGAGGCTTGCCTGGGCTACATTATGAGCTCAGGGCCAGCCTGAACTACAAAGTGAGACCCTGTCTCAAAAAAAGGAAAAAAAAATTAATTTCTATCTTTATTGGTACATTGTTCATACACATCATAATCACATTCAATATTAGTATATGACACAATTTAATTCTCATTTTTTCCCATTTCCCTACCCACCCAACAACCCTCCACCCCCTAAATAATAAGTTTTGTTTCCCTTTCTTTATTGCCATTACATTTTTCCTTTATCCATCATTACTCACCCCTCCACCACATTTCCTTTGAATATTTTCTATTTCACAATATCCATCATACATTCTAGAAATCATTAACATCTTCAGTTTAGCTAGTTCATTTTTGGTGTACAGAAGAGCTTTAGAGTTTATGAATGCGTATTTTATACCTTGCTATTTTTCTGAATTAATTTTTCAGCTCTGAAAGTCTTTTGGTGGAGTCTTTAGGATTTTCTGAGTATAATATTTTGTCCCCACATAAGGATAATTCGACTTGTTCTTTTCCTGTTTGTATCTCCTTTTTCTCTTTCTCCTGCCTAATTGCTCCAGCTGAAATTTTAAGCATTATAGTGAACGGATGTGTTATCAATGGATGTCCTGGCCTACTTCCTGAATTTCGAGGAAATTCTTTCAGTTTTCCTTACTCAGAATAATGTTGACTGTGGGTCTGTCTGATATAGCCCATCCAGTGATGGTGAATGTTTTAGAGTTTCCAGTGGAACAAATAGTCCACTGTGGCTCATGTGGCATAGGTTCACCACCCCTGGCCTGTACCATATTGAAATATTTTTTACTACCTAGTTTCTTAAGGGCCTCTATCCTGAAAGAGAAAAAGAGAAAAAGCCTGGAGTATCTTTTGTGTATTGAAGTTGTAGTTTTTCTTAAAAGTACCATTTAAAAATATTTCTTTATCTCCTTTCTACCAATTTTTTATTTCTTTTTTTTTTAAATTGAATTCTTTATTGGTACAATTTATATACATCTCAAAATCACATATAACATTGGGAAATTTGTACCAGTATATGCCAATGCACAAGTTAATTCTCATTTTTACCCATATCCCTACCCACTCCCCCCTCCTCCCCCCTTTATACATGCTCTTTTATTTTCTTTCTGTATCATATTTCCAATTTTTTATTTCTTATCCAACTTCAATACCACTGTGAGAAATGGTTGATACTACAGTGGATTTCTTCTGCAAATCTGTCCTTACATGTAGGAGGAATCACTTTTACAGTAAAAGTCTCATTCTAGATTTGCAGCTTAAAATAACCATGGTATTTCCTGGGGCCATTTGAGCTGGTTCATTGTTTATCACTGGTATTCTTCTTAATTGTTGAGTTTCAGGTCTCCTGCCCTCCTCCAAGCTGGGGTTGACATTCTCGGCTGCTATGTTCCTTTCTCTACATTGTCTTCAGTTTTTCCATGATTTGTAGCTTTCCTGTTGACTCTTTCTTGATTCTTAGAGTTTTTCACTTTTTCCTTACTTGTTTTCTGACTCAGTTCTAGGTCATGGAGAGGCTATGAACTGCTGTTTGTTTTTATTCCACCATCGTGTCCTCTTTGTATTTTACCTTTTTGTTGTCACTGTGCTGGTGGTAGAGATTAAGCCCCAGTCTTGTGAATGCAAAGCAAGGGTTCTACCATTTATTTCAAATGTATACTGTTGGGCCAGAGATTTAGCACAGTGGTTCCGGCGCCTGCCTAGCAAGCACAAGTTCTTGAGTTTCATCCCCAGTAACTACATACAATAATATTGGGTGTGGTGACTAATGCCCACCAGCAATCAGTACCCAACACTACAATCCCGGGCATGGTGGCTCACACCTGTAATCCGAGCACTCAGGAGGCAGAGGCAGAGGCAGGAGGATTGCCAAGTTCCAGGCTTGCCTGGGCTACATAGTGAGCTCAGGGCCAACCTGAACTACAAAGTGAGATCTTGTCTCAAAAAAAAAAAGTATACCATTGTGGTCCTAAGTTTGGTTTAGATGTTGAGATTGATGCCATCATAAATACACAAGAGGGTAAGAAAAGATGCATTGCTATATAATTGAGGTCTCGAGAGAAAAGGGCAGAGAGGGTCCAGAATGGCTTGAGAGGGTCAGGGAAGGCCATGGCTGGGCTTTAATTGCAAGTGAAGTCTGAGGGTGGGCCTAAGGATAGAGCTCAGACTTCCTTACCAGCTTTTCTGGGTTTGGAGCACCTGGGAAGAGGTGGTGGGGATGGGGGGATGGGGTGGGGGGTGGGGGTGAGAGGGATTTAAAAGCTGTCAGTAAGTTGACTATAATGACATACTTCTGTGGTTTCAGCTTCTTGGGAGCAGAAGGTGGGAATGTTGCTTGAACCTGTGAATTTGAGACCAATGTGGGCAATTTAGGGAGAGCTTGTTTTAAAAAAGCTATCAGCAAACAAAACAATAAAGTCAGACTCTGCATTTCATGAGTTTTGTGATTGCTAGTTAGTGTTGTTTAACTTGTATTTGTAGAGTGATTCATAAAGATTTGTAATGGATCTCAAGAAACCAAAAGAATCTACTATCACTTTCTAGAAAGAAAATGCTGGCACAGGAGGACAACCGAAGCAACTTCACAGGTGGTTTCTACCTTTAAGTGTCTGTGATTTGGGGACATTGCCTTTCCAACATTACCTGCTAGAAATCTTAAGAGAAATTTGATAAAGAACTTGTTTTACCTCCTTGCTTCTCTCTTCTGTGTTACCCTGTTACCTGGGCATAGGAGAGAAGATTGATTTCAAACAAGTCTTTTGGAGACATCTTTTTCTTAGAAAGAATATGGTGTGTGTGTGTGTGTGTGTGTGTGTGTATGTGTGTGTGCATGTCTTTTCAAATTAAGACCAGAGGCACCTTAAATGATAGAATCTTAAGTGGTAAGATTTCCTCAAATGAACGAACACGTGTATACATATTACCTTCACACAGTGCCTGTGTATAATAGAGTCCTCACCTGAAATATGTAGAGCTTTATCCTTTATCAAATATCATTAACAAAAGTAGATGCTTTGGTATCTAGAAAAGTATAGGAATGAGAGGGAGCCTTTAACTCTTCCCCACATTTATTATCAATGGAAACTTGCAGGGAAACAGCTTAGTGGTTATTATCTGTGCAGTCAGGT